>MU268188.1:0-12860 GCA_021014935.1 Hygrophoropsis aurantiaca
GGATCCTAGCGATATCGACTGAGCCTCCAGAGAGGAGATTGGCCTCACCGAGAAGCACAGTTTGAAAAGTCATGCGGGGCTCGATAGAAATGACGCGTAGTATATTGCTCGGGGTGTGGAGCACAAGTTGGGCGACGTTTCTGATAAGAGGGATCAAAAACCAGGAATTCATGATCGTAGGATTTCCAGCCAAATAGATGAGCCAACATTTTGGTGTTCAATGTCAACGTTCAACGTTCAACGTTCAACGCGGGTGGTGGCGCGTCTGCTTGGCTTTGTGATGATATCGAACTTCTATTTCAAATTCTTGCATTGTCCTGTTCAGAGCTGTAAACACCAAGTAGGAAGAATGATGGTCTAGTATGCTAACGCCTCGTACATACAATGTCACTAAACAACCGTGCGAGCACGAAATCGTTCGAAAGGATGCCCATACAAAGCCATCATTTGTGACTTATGTTCGTCCGCTTGTTTCCAGATATGCTGTATTTTCGGATCTCGATTACACCATTGCTGTTGTTCAAGAAAAATAGGTCGAAAACGCCTGGGAAGCAACTGCTCTCTGGCGTTGTCCGTTTCCTCTAAATCCCTGTCACCGGATTTTTCCACTGGGAGGGTGGAATGATTTCGTGTTTTTCGAGGCGTTGAGGGACCTGGTATTGGAGACATGAAACTCGGAGGAGCAATTTTAGACGATAAAGACTCTTCTCTGTTCCCAGAAGCGCCATTAACACCGTTCATCGCTAAATGGTATGACGTCGTGGAAGACGGAGTGTCCACAGCTGTTCGCTTTCGTGGAGACGAACTAGTTATAGATTTTGATGGGGAATCCAGTTTGCGTTTTTTAGTTGGCGTATCAGGGAAGGACGTGTCATCATCAAAGTCTTGTGCGCGCGAACGCGCTATAATGACACGTTTTTGTCCCGTGGGCTTTGAAGGCGTGAGCTCAATTGATTTGCCTTTGAGTGAGGGCTTAGAAGGTGATTTCTTTGGTGATAACGAGGGCTTAGACTGAGAGGCCGATGGTCGCGATGCCTGTCTTCGCGTCATTTCTTCATTAATCATGTCGGCAATGGCTTCACAGCTTTTGTCGATGGTTTTGTAAAGAGTTCTGAAAGCTGTCTTGTTGACATTGTAATTTTCAAGCAACAAGGTCTCCCGAACTTCGTGAATCTAAGGAATTGTTAGATGGTGTATCCCATTAATAAATAAATCAAAAATATATTTACCTCCATAGCGTCCGTAACCCAGTAAAACACAACACACTTTATTGTGGGTAAGCCATACTTCTTCAGCGACGTATCAGCGTGCGGAAATGTTGCTTCCACCTCCTCCATCCAGTCAAGAGCTTCGCTCGCCGGGGCGACATGGTGTGCTCTTATTAGTGCCTCGTACGTGATGTCCTGGAAACGAGCCTGGTCTGTCTGGGCATTCACAAGTGCGCGTACAATGTTCAAATCTTTCGTGAATAAGGACTTGCTCATGCATGCAGAGGCCAATGCCGCTTTCTCCGTAAATTCTTTATTGTTGAGACTGTTTCAAGGTAAATAAAACGCGGGAAGACGATTTGGAAGCGTGAACATACGTCTGGGACGCGAGATAAGCGCACAAAATGGGAAGTGCATTGACGTTTGCGAGTAGGTAGCCTGTCCCTGGGCCGGTTCGTCCCTGAGTGAGACCCAAGTATTTGTATGCTTTATCTTTTGTCTCATCGCCGATGGGGAGATTTTTGATTGCGTCTCTCTGAAACGCCTGCATGGTCAAGGATAAGGATGATTTGTGACAGACGCGTGACGATCATGTCGCGTTACGATCTTATTGTGTCACACAAGGTCTCAGTTGTCACGTATATCACTCCTATCCTTGAGACCCTCTTCTTCTTGATACCGTATCATCATGTCGAAATTCCAACAACCTCTTCGGAAGGTTTATTTACCTCTGAATGACCTTGATAAATGCGCCATTTGTGAGAAAGATGATAGTCTCCGATTATGCTCTTCGTGTGGAGAGGTACGTGCATATCATGAACTCCCGCTGCCTGGTGTAGATCCTGACCGTGGTTTACAGCGCATCTATTGCTCTTCCGAATGTCAAACAAAGGACTGGCCTTCGCATAAACTCTCTTGCGGTAATATCCTCTTCTACAATCACAAATATTTGAATTTGACACCTCTCCTCAGGCAAAACCGATCGGGTTGATCTTAACAACTTTTACCCGATACTGGCTATCCTTGTAGAACAGTGCCATATGCACGCGGAAAAACCAATGCATAGTGCATTGCTTCACACGGTCGTCAATAAGCCGAACCCGAACGCTCTGCCTTCGCTTCTTCCTGATGGATCGTCCGCGAAAGTTGTCATTCTAGGCGATAAAATTCCGTTGAACCAAGTGGGATCAAGGGATTGGTGGCCTGGCGCCTTGACAGACAAGGTCCGCGGAAAATTATCACGCAGATTTATTCGCGAAGGCTACATTCTTCCCATCCTCACCTCCATATCCCTTGGCTTACTCTCCGAGATGTACACTACTACTTCTGGAGCTCGGTCTACTGAGAAGCGGATCCGTCTGAAGTACCACAGCCATCCAATTTCTGACTTCGGTATTGCCTGTGGCTCCACACGCGTGACGCCCCAGGATAAACTGGCCTACTATAACCTCAACGACGAAACCTTCACCATGGGGCAGGATCCAGACGAGCATTATTGGTTGTACTTCTCAACTATGAACGGAAAGGAGTTCACTCTCGATTGCGGGATGTACACATTCAACATGTGCTACATGCTCGTGACACAGGGGTATCTTCCCCCGGGTGAAGCATTCCACTTCCCATTTGCACCTGCATTTTTCCGGGACAAAATTCTGCAAAAGAACACTCCTGAGCTGCATCGTGAGCGGAAGCGATTCTCGGTCCTCCGCGACCCAGAACTTCAAGCTGCTGTCGCTCACACTCAGGAAGGTCTCTCTCCTGCAGACCTCAGTCGCATCTGGGCATTCGTAAAACGTGTCTCAGGCAGAGAATGCACGGATACCGAAAAGCACCTGTTGGGCACATACACTCTGCTCAGCTGTACGAAAATTGGCGAAGTTTTAACCAGTGATCGATGGAAAGAGTTTCCGGCCACTCCTACCACGGCTATCGAAGGAGACCCCGGAGAACTCGATGATTTAGATGATGGCAGTGAGCAATGGTGGGATTACCTCCAGAAATGGAAGAAGCTCAAACGTCAGGGAAAATTGAACGATCAGACCGAGAAGGAAGCATACCTGAATTGGCAGCGCGAACACGAGGCTTCGAAGAAAGCAAACAAAAAGAAGGGTAGAGGATGAATATATCAGTCAACCCTTAACTTGCTTATAGCATGATCTGTGAAATCTGTCAGAAAGCACACATAGATTGCGTCTTGGGATTGTTGAATAGTGTACAAATGCGTTTGTTGAATACGTTATACTCCTCCTGCCTTATACTCGCAACTTTTGTCATCCACGAGTGCTAGGCAGCTCGACAACACCACTGATACCAGGATATTCGGGCAAATTGAGCTTGAACTTTTCTTCCAACGTTCTAATGAAGAGTATGATAATTCAGTCCAGCGAGGTACTAAAGATCGATGAGCATTTTCTCACTTGGGCACGAATCGTCCTCCAAGAAAATGCCTCCCAGTAAAAGACCTGACCCCTTCCTTCGGAGCCGTCAGGCTGACGAGGACTTGAGGATTCAATCCTTCGCCACCTGAATTTCCTCGTTCGACATCCCATCCACTCGGAATGTCTACAGATACGATCGGTAGGTTGGAAGATGAGATGAGCGAAAGGGCTTCGGCGAACGGCGCTCGGACAGGTCCGCTGAAGGAAAACCCGAAAATGGCATCAAGAATAACATCTGAAGAGCGTAGAGCGTCATGAAGAACGGATATGGGATCCGAAGAAGGGATGGTCCGAATTTCCATATTGTCGCATTGTGTCTGTAAACGCTGCAAATGTTGCGCTGATCGATCAAAATGATATCAGTTATGGAAAAGTCACTGCATACTTTGTAAATATCTTTGGATCCCGGCTTCACATAGGGAGAAGTTAGAATGATTCATTATAGGTACATGTCTCATCAAGTTCACCTTCGGCATGTAAATTGTCGGTTTGTAACCAAACATTCCTGATGCACGAAATAGTTAGTTCGAGCAACGCTGAAGTTTATATTGTTTTTGCCGCTGGCTACGCACCAAGATGCCTCGCAGCGACGAGTCCATCACCTCCTTGATTTCCTGGACCACAGCACACCAGGACACGACTATATTGGTCTTTATTGTACACGGTCGCCAATGCTTGAGCACATGCAAGCCCAGCCAATTCCATTAACTGACTCATACCAATCATACGAGGGTCAGGCGGAGACTGGTGCGATGGATGGAAGTCTTAGGCGCACTTGATCGAGGCTATATGCTCCCGCAGAGCTCATGAGCTCTTCGTCAATCTAATGAGGATTCCGATCATTGCAGACCAGCAAGAGATATGTAGGTCGCGGTGGCGACTTACTTGTTGGGCAAGCTTGGCTGTGAGATATCTTATCGACATGATGGTGCGAGGTCAAGTCTCGAAAAGAAGGATCTCCAGCCACTATATGACTACAACTTGGATGCGGTGACATCATCCTACCGTGACTAAACGAAGATCTGAAGATCTCCTAGCGGAAAGGGCAGTAAATTCTGATCAGAAAAAAGGTGGTACAAATAACCATACTGAATGATAAAAGCAGCCGCGTACACAGGGAAGGTACATATCACAACATCAAGAATTAATATTAGGTCAGCGGTAACTGGAATCATTGACGCTGAATCCACGAGTGTGTAGAGATTCAAACGTGATACATGATGATTGTTGAAAGGGATAACATCATCAAAACGAGGCAATCGTCTCGTCAATTCGAAGCGGCAGGTTTGGCACATACACGGCGGTGTTCTTCCCAATCCTTTTTCTGATGCTCAGGTGAACAATACTTGACCAGTCTGCATTTGCTGCAGACAAGTCCAGAAACAGCAATCGAAGCCTCCCCACTATCTATACTGCTCTGGGATCCTTCGCTGCTTTCGGCACAGTGTGAGACCTCGTTAAAGCAAGTACCGCAGTCAATCCAATTGCACATCTCTCTCGCTTTTATTTTTCTTCCTCCGCGGCCCCGGGCCTTGATCGGTAGAATGGCAGCCCCCTCAACACCGCGGCGAGGGAATCGTATCATCTCGCAGTCGTCATTGCAGCAGGGATTCGGGCATCCACTCGGGAAATCAAAGAATATATCCTCGGCTGGGACGAAGGATGGGTGGGTGAAGAGGATTTGGGAATACGAAGTAGTTTGGTGGGAGAATAATATGATGAATGGCGGTTTCTTCTCGTAAAGGATCGCTCGAAACGCAAGATCGATTTGGGGGAAACAAGGAGTACGCCGCTGCCGGAGAAGAGTGTGACTTAAGCGCATATCTAAGACTCGTTGTCAGAGAGTGATGCTATGAAACTGAAAAAGATACGGACGATCGTATTGAATTTGGTTCTCCATGCTTGGTTTGCAGTTTTTGCGACCAAAGGCATGTCGACATACGAGTTTGAAATATTCTGTCACGTCGTCCATTTCTTGTCTTTTCATATCCGTAACGATGATATAAACATCGTCGCATCCATGATCGTGCATGCCCCTCAGCAACATGAGCTCAGGCAGCTGACCAGATGAGGCTAAGCAAAAGTGAGATTAAAATCAGAAGCCATTGCTCACCATCGTATAGACCACAGGCATCATGGAAAGTTTTCTATCTTGCATCGAGCGATGGTGATAAACATGTGTCGTCCAGGTGCGATCAAGGGGTATGAGTCGGCCAGTGTCGACCGTCCGACAAAATATATTCTCTGGCACGAATTCTCCCTTGTTCCACACTATGACCTGCCGTCTGAGAGCATTCGCGGCATGCTTTCTCTCCCTGACACCCTGAAACCATTCCCAGTATGCGTCATTGCGGTGCTCGAGCCATTTGTCGATGAGCATGTCGGTGGCGTCGTGATCAAGGGTTTTGCATATCAATTCGCTCATTGAGAGACTCGGCTGTGACAGAACTGAATAATTGCGTTTATGCATCGCAGGCATTTATGTGATGAAGAATCTGGAAGCCCTAGGATACTGATTATACCTCTTTAAGGCTGAGAGGGGGATGGATGTGTGCAAGAAAGCAGCACAAAGGATTGCTTACGGCATCTAATCATCAGACATTCATCACGAGTCTTGCCCTAAACAATGCTATATAGGCCATATCCGATCATTAACGCATTACCTAACACACGGACTTAGTGCACAAGAATATCGCCACTTGAACTTTGCATCACGAAAATCAAACGGCAAAAACTATCTCAAAGGATGATTATCATTCGATCAATGTAGTAACTAACTCAGAAGCATTATAGCAAGATTGACCGCATCAATACTCGGGCGATGAAATGCAGCGAAAGCCATGCACTCCCTTTTATGAACTCAAACAACAGCGTCGCGAACCCTCCTTCCTAGAACCTGATGGTAGGGCAGGTGCCGGTAGGCGTGGTTGGGTAGCTATGCACAGGAGTGTGGACTGTCAACGCCGGAACATGGTCTGCATTTCAAGACATCAGCTCGGATCTTCTGCCCGCTGGGTTGGAACTCACCGATAACCAATTGCAAAGGAGATACCTCCGAACTGCCATCACCAGCGATGAGCAGTCCCTCGAGTCTCTCGTGCTCCTCAATTCTCCTGCCACAGGAACCCTTCCAGTAAACCAATGTCCGCAGGTGAGCAGGAAGGTATCCGTTGCTGAAGACATAGTTGGAAAGATGAGCAATCATCTCGAACTTGGTCGCGGGATTATCAAGTCTGATGCGCTGGGTAACGACATTGCCAGTAGTGTTGCTGGTATAGACATAGCTGAACCACACAGCAGGAGGGCAGTCAGCTGTAAGTTTCCGAGTTAGTTAGGAATACCGCCGACAGATGGCCTCAGGAGAGAAACTCACCGATGACTAGCCTCAAAGCAGACTGAGGGCACTTCCCGAACCCGAGTTTCAGCAATTCCTCGACAGTATGGCTACCGTGAACCTTCTGCCCATCGCTTCTCTCCCACCACGAAACGGATCGATGCCTGGCTTCAACGAAGCCCTGTCGGAACAAGTGCTCCAACACATCCTCTAGGTCTTGCAGCTTTTGGTTCTGAAACTCGAGTTCGATCAACTGAGCCGTAGCTGGCTTATCACAGCGAGACACTTGGTGGTAAGTCAACCAAAGTTCGGTGTGGGTCATGATGAACTAGTAGAGAAGACGACGAGAGGATAGAAGGCAAGAGCAAGGAAGACAGGCAGGATGAAGAACATTCGAACTGCTCTGGCATCCTTTTATACCGGAAATATTCACCCTGAGCTGTGACGTGGTTTTTCGTGACAAATTGTGAAGACCACCGCGACGGAGATTCACGACTTCACGAGGCTAATAAGCGGGACGTGGCGCTTGCAACAGCAGTCAGGACCCGAAAAGCATCGTCTTGGACTCTTGGTCGAGACCCGGTCACTCGGGCCCAAGGTGAGCTTCGAGTTTGGTTGATTTAGTTTCTTGCTATTCAAAACTTGTGCGTTGCAGAGTCAGCATCAAGCAACAGATATCATATCGGTGGTCTTGCTCTGCAGTGTATATGTAAAATTGTCGCTAGCGCTAACCAAACAGTCACCAATTTACAGACACTCCACTCCGCTCACACTAAGTGCCGTGCTCCCGGCCGATTCGCAGCCCTGGTAACGTTTGAATGTTGTTTATCCTGAGCTGGCAGAACCCCAAAAGCTCTACTGGCCCAGGGTTCACCGAAAAAATTCTTAGCTTGTCGTGTTGAGTCACGTGGATCACGTGAAACTGATTTCTACCGCTTCCCTATGCACGACGGAGTTTGAGAATTTGAGATATCGACAGGCAACTTCAACCTCAACATTCCTTGAACCAAAGTCGGCAGATCCTATGGCGTATCCACCACGTCTCTGAAGATCTGGTCACCCGATTTGACACTGGCATGTTCCATACCACGAATTCCTACAGCTTGCATTCTTGGACGCGTGAACGCAATGTGCCCGGCCCCGTATTGTTTTGCATATACATCCTATAACGGCCCGTCATTGATTATTCTCTCTGCTTTCGAACACTGCTCAGTGACTATGCGTGCATAACAAAGGCCATGTACTTAAGTATTGGGAGGCTGATTCCAAAATTACTTGATTTGTGAACACTGTGTTGCGTCGGTGAATATTTCCGCTTCAAGCTCTGAATCTGAAGGAAATTGATGATAGATATTGTGCATATCGATTCGCTGAACCTGTCCCGGATCATAGTTGCTAAGTAGTACAATCCAAGAACTAAATAAGGTGGCTGTGCATATTTTGATACTTGTTGTGCCAGTGGTTGGCTCCTTCACGCAACATCCCCATCGAAGCGGTGATTTATAGAGCCATCTCCTCCAGAATCAACTGTTCTTCCTGAGTCTGGGGAGATGCTGCGACTAGGCAGTAGAATACTAGTTCTGTCGCAATTATCCTCAAAATCATGCCCCAAGAATCTTCAAGGTGAGCGAGGATTTAACACTGTTATTTTAACGACTTATCCTCACTGGCTGGGCGTGTCAGTGTTCGCTTTCTCACAAATCAACCTATCACGACGGCAGCGGAATCCATTGTCTACCAGACCATTTACTGTGCTCGCTTTTGAAAGTTCGGCGGACGATACTTGTGTGGCAGTGGTGAATTCTTCGCGCCAAATACTATCTAACATTGTTGTTAAACAGCACAATCTGTGAGTCTTTTTACACCAAGGTATATAGTTACTTGAGCCAACCGAAACATACTCGTCAGACACGAAGGCTTCGGTGGCATACATCCATCCGTCGCAATAGAGGCTCATCAACGTAATTTGGTTAAATTTTTCCTTGTCTACGGAGTGAACGACGCGCTTACAATTTTGGGATCAGCCAGGTGCCGTCCGTCAAGCGCTTGATGGAGCTCGGATCGACGTGAACAATGTCGATGGAATTGCCTTTACGCGAGGTCCAGGTAACATATTCGTGGTGAATTAGATATGTTATACATAATGTTTGCTAACCATGTTTCCAGGCATTGGAGGGTGTTTGAGTGTGAGCTCGAACGCAGCGAAATCGCTCGCAGCAGCTTTAAATAAGCCTTTAGTAGGAGTCCATCATATGGTTAGTTTTTAGTGTATATTGACAGCGCTGGTGCATTCTTTGACATTCATTGCTCCCCAGCAAGCCCACGCTCTTACACCGTTGTTGACTACGCCTATACCCAATCTGCCTCGCTTCCCTTTTCTCACATTGCTAATATCTGGCGGTCATACACTTCTCCTTCTCGCTACCTCCCATACTGAATTCCGTATACTTGCCACAACCGCGGATGCAAGCATTGGACGGGCATTTGATAAAGCCGCTCGTCTTCTTGGGCTCTCGTGGGGCAAACGCGGCCCCGGAGCAGCTCTCGAAGATTTCTGCCGTGAAGACGATGTCCTTGATCCTGCGGACCTACCTCAAATTCCATCTTTTCCGGTGCCGATGCCAGGGAGGCTCGCGTTCTCCTTCGCATGTCTACACTCATCAGTAGAGCGTTATATTGCCTCATCATCCCCTGATATCTCGCGTGCTCACAAAGTTGCCATTGCAAGGGAGTTCCAAGACGCTGCTGCACGGCAGCTATGTGCGAAGCTTGTGCTCGGACTGGAGAAATCGGCATTGCGAGGCATCAAAATTCAGGATGTCGTGGTTAGCGGAGGCGTTGCTAGTAACTTTTACATAAGAACAAGGTATGTGACCTGTGAGTTGTGAAGAGAGTGACTGCTGTAATTCTCATCCATAGATTGCGAGAATGTCTGGATAAGTACAGTCCTGATGAGCCGATTGCTCTCCTTTTTCCTCCGCTCGAGCTTTGTACTGGTGAGTAGCGTGTATTTCCTGATTTGGTTGCTATAAAGTCATGAATACTCTATTAGACAATGCGGCGATGATTGCGTGGGCTTCGATGCATCGATTTCTAACTGGAGATCACGACGATCCTACAATTGACTTGCGGGCAAAATGGAGTATTGAAAGCCTTCCAGCAGTCCAGTCAGGTTCGACGTCATATAAGAATTCCCCTTGAGCTACAGGAAGATCAAGTTCAGACTAAGAAGCCGTTGGAAACTGTCTCAGTAGTCTGGTTTATTATTTCTCCCGCAGCTGGTAAGCGCGTTTCCTCTTGCTCCCAGCAATAACTAGGTAAGTTAGATATAGCTGAATCGATTGAACAGAACACTGGTCACGCCGCAGTGACTTTCTTATCCTCAGGTGCTATCCTAGTGCTTTTCATCTGGAAATGTGAGACTATCGTTCACATCTGAGCGCATTTTCATGCGTCATCTTATTATCGTACAATAGTTTCCATCATCGTCATCCGATGCCCTGAAATTGTGCCGGTGCCACCGAATCCGACGACACCATCAGCAATCCCTGTCGTCGGAATGACGCGTCTTTCAGGGCGGTTTTTTTGCGCTCCGGGATCCAAACGTTGAAAACGATGAGCTCCCAGAAGTGCCCTAGTTGAAGAGTGAATACGATTGGTCCTCGCCCACAGACTGATGTAGCTGTCTTCTCTGAAGCTCGCAGTTGAACAGTGATTGTTCTGCTTTCCATCAATCCTGGAGAAATACTGAACTCGACATCGCCACTTTCGCTTCAATTTGACCAAGTCCAAGTTATTCACGATGGATTGATGTACCCTACCGCAAACACTGCGAAAGTGGTGTATTCATGGATTCCAAGGTATATTTACACATCATCGTGGAGATTTTTGTCAATATCAACCATAACGGCCATCCCCGTGTTTCCCAAAGATGAAGTTCCGTGCTTTCCCAGCGCCAAATTTTAAACCCGCGCTAACAGAACGACATCACTCTTCGGCTGGAAGTCACGATTCATCTCCCAAGAATCAAGATGCATCGTGCCCTACTTATATATGATATCGTCTGCCATATCTTTCAATGTTGTACCATCTGCTCCGATGGTGGCGATTTACAGACTCCTGATCACAAACTTTTGGCTAATCTCGCTCGAACATGTCGATCATTTCATGAACCTGCGCTAGACACTTTGTGGGCGGATTTGGATAGTATCCACCCTCTGATTCGATGCCTGCCCCCCGACGTTTGGATTCGGCATGAATCCAAGGTGGTATGTGTGCATTCTTCTCTGTCTAAAAATGTAAAGACCGCCTAAACTTCAGATAGTTCTGTAAGAAATATTTGTCGCCACTACATCAAGCTACTCTCCATAAATATGCCTCGCGAGTTCGCGTCCTACGCATTTCTGATAATCTGAACACAACTTTCCAAACCCTCGTTGCATTTGAAGAGGCTTGCGCATCGGGTCCCTTGTGTCCCCAACTCCGTCATCTGGAATGGTTTGAAATCGATCCGGAAATGCTTCCCAATCTCCATCTGTTTCTGTCGCCAACCCTTCTCGTTCTCAAACTGGACCTCTGGACAATCGAGGGTTCCGATCTGAGCATCTTATTATCACTCGGTACTCAATGCCCATTGGTCAGAACTGCAGTTTTTGAAGGGCCTCTTGAAACAGAAGAACTGAGCTCTGCAGTTTCGCAAGCGGTATGTGGTTGGAGACATCTACAGGAATTACAATGCGGCAAACTCGATCGGCAAGCGTGGGCTCATCTGTCGGAGACAGGAACTTTGACATCTGGAGCTTTTAGGCTTCCATCTCCCCTTGCAGCATACATCACTTCCCCACAGGCTTCGTCCGAATGCATGACCTTATTCCCGGAAATGTCAGATATACACATATCATCCCGCACTGTGAGGCTCGCTTTAGATTTCGTTGAGTTGATGCACCATACGCCAAGGAGATTCCAATTAACCGCCGAATTCACCCGTACATCACAAGCTATTCACGCCCTTTTCGTTGCCTTATCGAATCGCGCCTTGGATTCACCGTCGCACCTCAAATTGTATGGCTCTGATCTACAAGACAACTCGGCATCAGCTCCAACCATCTCATTCGAGACGATGCACCCTTTGCTTGGCTTCAGGAATCTGCGCGTACTCCAAATCGAAAGCTTTGGGACATTTTCACTTGACGATGAAGCTTTGAAAGCGTTTGCCATGGCATGGCCCAACTTAGAGACCCTTTGGCTCTACCACAGCATCTGGCCACGTCCTTTGGGAATAACTTTCCAGGGTCTCTCTCATCTAGTCAAATTTTGCCCAAATCTCAAACGCCTGGCATTAGCATTTGATGCTACAAATGTATATTTCGTGGGGGGAGAGCTACAAGATGCATCCAACCATACAATAAAGCTGCTTTACGCCTTAAACTCGCCTCTGAGCGATCCAGGATCCGTCGCTAGGTTACTCAAATGTCTTTTCCCTCGACTCAAAAGGGTATTTAACTCGGGAGCGGAGGCGGCCTGGTTATGGGATGATGTCAATGACAGATTACCTGCCCTCTAAACCTGATTGGCGTATGGACATTTAATGTCGAGGTGTTCTCCATTTGCATTATGAATACCGCTTCAAAGTGATTGTATGTATCTATTGGATCCTCCCATGGTCATGTGCTGAAGCGACGGGACGTCTAGGGTATATCTATCGCGTTTGATATACGTCAAAATGGAGAACAGATAATCAAAGGAAGGTTCTCAAGCGCCCAGTCAAGCCTTTTCACAATACATACCTTGTTTTCGAAAAGCGAAGCAAGATCTTCGGAAAGTGAGCTTCAAGTCGCAACTCCTCAAGCTTCTGTTTGTGTTTTCATCTGGAATGTCATG
>MU268190.1:0-12847 GCA_021014935.1 Hygrophoropsis aurantiaca
CATTGTCCATGAATAAGTCCAGGACCTTTTCGAGTTTTCCACCGGTGTCGGAAAATATGCGTTCTTGGAAAGAGCTGTAGTCCAAGCTGGAAGGGTCGAGAATATCAATCATGAGATCAAGAACTGACAGTCGCCCTGCACGAAGGATCTCCAGTACGCGATTGACGCGTGCTTTTCGTCCCATGCGCTCTTTAGTTTGGGGCTGAGGCCGTGAATCCGAGTCCTCCAGTGTGAATACCATTGTTGAAGGCCCTGAGCCTGAATCGAAAAAGCCGGAGTCGTTCGAAATATCACAGTCCATGATTTTGATGTTAGTGGTACGCTTTCGAAACCTGGTTTGTCGCGTCTCTCGTGTGTCGTTGGTTGTGCAGTATCAACTCGGAAATGAGTATGTGTAGACTTAGCTGTCACGTGTTTAATAACATGTCAAATTAATGGGTTTGGAGAATAAAACATATGCTCTAGCTAAGTGTCGAAGTCCCGATTCGGTCAGAATCCGCGCTCCAACCAAATTCAAACCCAGTTTTGCCAGACCGTCTATCGACGGCTTGCCTCATAGTACGGTCTGGTCACCAGACTAATGTGTGACGGCTCCAACGTTGTGTCTAATGAAGCGCACTTGTTGCTCCGGGGACTTCGGGGTATCGCCTACCGCGATTTGCCGAGACGCCACGTGTCGTAGTCCCCCAGCGCGATCTAAAGGTTGCCCTGAGTGCACAAAGCCTGGTGTCAGTTATAATCTTTTATCTAAGTACTGCTTTTTGATCAAACAGGATCACACCAGAAAAATGGCTGGCACATCAGTGTATGAGTGCGCGCTTTAGAAATCGTAGCTTTGGCCAAATGATGAAATAGAGACTATATTGAGTGATGCGAGCATTATGTTGACGTGCAAACAACGGAGAATGGCGTGCCAAAGGGTAAAATACAGGGACTGGAGGGGGTATGAAAGAAGACCAGCTCGATTTAAATGAAAAGCTCTAAAAAACTAGCAAAGTTCCCAAGGATAGTAAATAGTGAAAGCAAAAAAGCGTCAGAGCTAATCATTTAGCAGTAGTCGTCTGCAGCCAGTCCATAAGCTCTTCTTCGAATGGCATTTCCGACGAGGATGGATGACTCACTGCAAGCCCATTGAGTGTGCGGGTAGAAGAATATTGAGATGAAAGTCCGTGGGATTGCGAAGACCGATATGAACGGGAGGATGAACCTAGTGTAGTGGCATGAACGGGAGTTGAGGGAACTGCGTTAGTAGTGGTTCGAGAACTCCGTGCAGTCAAAGGAGTTGGTGCACTGATTTGCGACTTCTTTGGAGTCTCTGTCACTTTAGAACTTCGATTGCCAGATAATCCAGAAGATGACAGGAAAGTTTTTGATGTCGCTGGGGATGGACTCGCTATCTTGTTTCGACGGCCTGCGCGAAGGAAATTATGTTGTAACGCTGCCTGCGGTTTCATTCTCCGTTCCGGGTCCCAGACAAGGCAACGGGAGATGAAATCGATAAAATCCTCGTCTTGACAACGTAGAACTTGAGCTAAGGTCTTTGTTCCTGGTCTTCGTCTTCGTCCCTTAGAGTTGACAACGGGACGAGGAGCGGAGTTGTTGTCTGAAGATAAATTAACCACACATAACCGATATGAAGCAAATAATGCGCACCGAAAAATAGTCTCTTTCTCGAACTGCGGTTGATGAAGTCCTTATCCGGAGGACCTAACACTTCCATGATGCATGACAGCTGTTCTTGCTCGTTTTCGCCCGGGAAGATGGGAAAGCCAGTGTACAGCTCGGCGAGAATGCATCCCAAACTCCACATATCAATAGCCATGTGATAATTCATTCCGAGGATGACCTCAGGCGATCGATAGAAACGACTCTGGATATATGTATATACTGGACATCGTTAGATAGCTGCTCGAAGATGATCAGGCCGATACATACTTTTCTCGTGCTCGAAGCAGCTGCTGCCAAAGTCGATGACTTTCAAAGCGCTCTTGGCAGGATGCCGCAAGAGAACATTCTATGAGACCTTAGCATACATGACAGCAGAAAATGTGAATTTCACTTGCCTCCGGTTTCAGATCGCAATGAACGATCCGGTGGTGGCGCATCAAACATAACGACAAGACCATTTGGCTTGTAAATCGCCGTATTAATGTTGTGGTGAAACCAACGAAACCATTAGCCTTGATCAGCTCGTATAGATTGATGCTGAGACGTTCCATAGCAATACAGAGATGGTTGCGGAAGTAGAAATGCTCTGTCATTTTAATAACATGATGCTTTTCTTCAGGGTCCTAAAGAGACGGAAATTAATAACAAGATGTGCCGGTGCATCCACTTGATACGCACCCATTTCCGCAGATTATCCAGGATTTTAATCTCTACTAGAGCTTGATGGTGGAATCGTTTCTTATTCCGGATGATCTTGATAGCGACGGATTGCCCAGTCTGATGATCACGGCAGGCGAGAACTTGTCCGAATGAACCCTTGCCCAAGGTATCTGCTACCTCGTATCTGTAGGCCAGGTGATCACCATTGACAACGAGGTAATCACCACGTTCGTCATCGTAGCCATAGTTGTTGACAACGTTCTCCATGACCGCTTGCTTTTTCTGACTTCCGGCACCAATGCAATACACCTGAGGATAATTCAGAACTTCTTCACGCTCATAAGGCGAAAGATATTTTGCATCAGATTTGCTTAAAAGGTCTAAAAAGGTGTTAGTCGTTGTCCAATTGCAAAGGGGGGTAAATGAACCTTCAGGGGATAATCCTACACCTGGGGGTATCGGCTCTGGGAATTTAAGCAGCTCATCCAGTTCTGCTTGACTGGCACCATTAGCCATCTTCTTTGTCTGTTGACGTCTGATGTACTGCATCATTTCCTCGTCACCGAGCATCTCGTCTTCATCTATCGTGCTTGGTACAGGCGAGGGTGTGGAAAGAGACTGCCGACCTGAAGAAGGGGTGCCTGTGTGAGCTCGATGCATGCTCGAAGTAGAAGAGCTGTTATTGTTTGAGGAGCGTGAGGTTGGAAGCGAAATTTTTGGACTAAGCAATTTAAGACTTTTCGAAGGGGACAGAGCAGAGAAACGATGTGTTTGTGGCTGTGGATCAGGTGGTGGGGCCATGGACGACGTCGAAGCGACCGAACTTGTGGATGCTTTGCGTAAAGCACTGAATGATATTGACTCTCGATTGGATTTCCGCGGGATGCCACCTGATGAGGAAGCGGGACCAGATAACTGACGCGGAACGCGGGAGCCTGTTGAAGGTGATGCACGAACCGACTGTCGCTGACTGGTGGTGACCTGTTTGGTAATTTGAGTGTCATCATTTTGAAGTACGCCGAATTCATTCGTTGAAGCGTCTCCAGGAGTTGGAGACGGGTCAGTTGATGGTGCGGTCACGTTCAAACTCATCCTTCGATTGACCAAGGTAGAGCTCCCCAGTCCCGGCGAGCCAGCCGCAGACGTACGACTGGAGATACGTGGAATCTTGGTCGGTGTTTCCTTGGGGATCCCAGCAACATTATTAAGCAAGGCCGATGGCGGTGGCTCCTTAGATTCCTTGGATGCGGCATAACCAGTAGTTCCAACGGACGGTGATCCAGCAATTGTCGGCAGTTGGTTACGAGTTCGTAATGAAGTATCTGATTGTTTCTGCATAGAACTAACTGTTTGGGAGGTCACGCGGGAGGTTGACGTCGTCCGCGTCATGCTTGGCATGGCAGGAGTATTGATGGACGAGCTTGTCTTGAGATTGGCAACCCGCTGGGCAGTGGCTGGTGGAATCGCGGACATCTGCATAGGTGGCAGGCTTACCGCCGGATTACCCTTTTTAGAATCTGTGGACGAGACAGTCTAACGGAGTCAAATGTTGTCAATTCAATCGAACGTAGGTAATCCGTCAACGACGCACCTTTCCACGTTTCCTGCCCATAAGCACAGATATCCTGCTCTCACTACGATCTTTCTGATCCTGTTTAGACTTGTCCTTTTCCTTATCCGTCTCTCTCCCCTTTGCGGCCTCCTTTGTCTCCCTATTCGAATCACTTTTGTCGCCGTGTAGACTTCTCCTTGAGCTGGATTTTAGCAACGATGGAAGGCCTAAACTAAGCACAGAAGATTTCTTCTGTGCCGAACCAGGAGTTCCCGGTAAAACATGACTGGAGCTTTTATTAGGGGAACTGCTTGCCTTGACGCGGCTCTGCGCGGAACCACTTGGACCTGATGATAATGTAGGCGATGTAGACATCGCTACTGCATTGGATGGAGGAAGTTGCATGCTCTGGGAAGAGGATCGGCGGAAAAATGGAATAGACGAAGGCGTGAGACGTTTTGACTGGTGCCGCCGTACCGAAGAGGATGGGCTAAGAGGGGCATTGTGGGAAGCCGTGAGCGCGAAAGTAGTGTTATTGCTAGTACTGGATCCTGTTCCAGGTCGAGAATACAAGCCACGTTCATGATCTGGTGTCTTGGAAGAAAGAACGCCTGGTGATTTGGGAGTCCGCGCCGACCCAACTGATGACATTGATGCGAGAGAGGCCGCTGAGCCCATTGCGTCGGGATGGCTGGGGGACCACGACTGCTTGGGGGCAACAGGAGGTGAGAGTGCTTGTTCTCGAGAACCTGATTTGCGTAGTTGGCCAAATGCTGTCGCCCGAGGGCTCATCGAGAACCCAGGAGATTTGGAGGGCTGATGTTCCTTATCCCTCATTGACGATATGGAAGGTGAACTATTCAACTTGAGGTTGAGCGCGTTCGAAAAACTCCATTTCTTCGATGGGGTCTTGGGGGCTGTAGGGACAGACTCGGGCGCGGAGAAGCTCCCGCGGTTGTCGTGTTGATGTAAATGAGAGGCATGGGAATGTAAAGGCTTGGTGGTAGAAGGAACCTCCAGGGAAACCGTGCGGTCGACATCACTTTCCTCAATATTCGTGGGAGTGAACATAATCCCATGGGCAGATTGAGGAGGTGACCGATAGTTAGACAGATCCTTTGGCAATGGAGGAACGGGAGGAACTCGATCCTCTTCAGTCGCTTCTCCACTAATAGCAAGTGAGGTGTTTCGATCTCTCGCAGTTACATCTGCTCCCGAATAGACACTGGATATATCGCTACCCGCACTGTTCCGCCTTATTTTGGTAGCTCCCGTGGAGTACCGCCCAGATCCAGAGGGGCCTGATACCGAAGTGGTACTCGTCGCCGTAGAGAGTGAAGCAGAGTCGCGAGAACTCGTTGGCGTGCTTGTGTAATTTGTGGACGACGCCGAACCCCGCTTGGGTGTGAAGCTCAAGCGTGCACTCATTGAACCAGGTTTCTTCGGCGTTCGCTCGGGACCAGAGGAACTATGACCCTGTTCATCGCTGCTCACGAATCGCAGACCACCATTGTCGGACCCAACGTCTGCGGTATTTCCCGGAAGGTCTTGCCCGGCTGTTGGCGGACGTAATACACTCTCTCTGTCCTTGTCTTTCGTGCTTCCCCTGCGATTTACCTTTCCACCACCTTCAGAGCTTAGCCCTTCCCAATGCACACCAGTTTTGCCAGTATTGCTTGAAGGAGTGCCAGGACGACTCAAACTAGTGGGTCTTCCAAAGCTCCCAACACTTGCGCGTGCACGTGCGGTTTTACCAGAGAGCCCGTCTAATTTGCGAAGCGCTTCAGCAGTAGCATCGTCATCCATCCCAGACCATCCTTCTTGGGTTCCGCGAAGAAGCGAATGTGCGACGTTGGGTGATGAGTGTACTGGTGGTGCTGAGTCTTTGGAAGATGACGAAGGACGTAGGGGAGGAGTACTCGTACTGTTGGCACTTCCTGCGTGGCGAAGGAAATGTTGAATAGAAGAAGTCGACGGTGAAGGTGGCAAATGCGAAAAATCAGTTGTATGCACTCTGCGAGAATGGGAGTTATGTGCGGGATCTTGGCCAGATGATGAGGATCCTGCCGAGTGTTGTCGAGTATGGATATACCTGTCCTTGTCGGAACGAGCGGGCATGGAGACAGTACCCGAAGGATAGTCAGGAGCAGTGACGGGAACTGTAGAGGGAGAGGATTTGGCTGCCACAGTGATGCTCTCGCGGCGGCGTTCTTTCCTATCACGGACAGAGCCGTTGCCCGACACACTGGTACCAAGGCTGCGATGCTTGCGCACAGCAGATGATGTCTTCTCGTCCCTGTCTTTAATCGCAGAACTATTCCGATCCTTTGAGCCAGACGATATGCCGATGCTTTTTGAGACGAGTGATCCGGATTGGTCCATCTCAAACTCATCTGATGTCCGTTTCTTGGCTTTACGAAGAGGCGTAAATGCGCTGGGCGGAGATGATGGCACAGAGGAAGGCGCGCTCGGCTCCGCAAGAAGGGAATCGAGAGGCAAAGATGGCAGTAAAAGCGCTGGGGAATCATCAACTGATAGGGCATCTATCTTGGGCTGATCGGTTGGATGGAGGAAATCCGAAGCATGTGGCTTGCGAGGATACAGAATTTCTTCTCCTCCACTTTCGTCTGCCATGGATCTACGAGGGCGGATGGTGCGTGGAATCGACTTGACTTCTGAAGGCTTCGAAGAAATATTATAGCAATTAATCGATGATAGGAAGATTAACCATACCTCATCTCTCCCATCCGACTCCCCATCTATAGCTTCAATCGTCCAAGGGCTGTCTGGAACATCTTTCTCGCCGGTATGAAGAACCAAATCTTCGCCCACATCTTCCGCTACATCAACTTCTTCCTCTTCCAGTCCTTCCTGGTCATCATCATTCTCCTCTTCTCCTGCATCCCTTTGCATTTTGCCCCAGCGCGGAGTGGCGAGTTCACCGACGCCAACGAGACCCCTTCTATCAATCCTGGATGGGTCTCTGGCTGGTGTGACGGGTTCACTCAGCATACGGGTTTCTGGAGTTGTACTAAGTAAACCTGGATCAGGCAACTGGGGCGCTGGCGAATCTGATGGAGATTGAAGACCAAAATAATATGGATCAAGAGACGAAGTTGCCGATCCGGAGCGTGATGGCATTTCTTGTTCAAGATCTGTTAGCAGAGGGTCATTCACAGCCACGGGTGAGACATGGACACGGGGCTGCGCGTAAGGCTGCATTAGAAGATGCGAGAGCTATGAATGGATTGAGTTGAACGGACCTTGACAAAGTAGGGCGCATTGCCACTTGAGTGCTTAGGCTTGGTATCGTCTTCGGTGTGAGTATCCGGGATATCGTGAGCAATTTTCCTATCTCTGGTCTGTGCAATATCTGTGTCGGATTCTTGCTGATTTGTGAGTGATGTAGAGGCGGTCGACATTCCAAAGCAGATGCAACAACAAGCGAGAGAGACACGTAAATGAGACTGGCGAAAACGAGAATAGGCAAGGCAAGAAAAGCAACAAAAAGAGTTTGAATAAGAAGAATGAGATTATAAAAGAATACTTGCGAAATCTTGCTGGATGATGAGTGTTAAGAGCAAGAAATGGCCGCCAAGAGCGACGGCGAGAATGCGAGCAGAGAAACTCTCAGAGCGATGTTTGAGTAGTCCTGCTGCTGCTCTGTTCCCCTTGGTGGCGCGACCTCTTGGCCTCAGCCAGTTCTTTGTTGCGCTCTGTTTGCATTCGGTGGCTCAACCCGCCATTATCCTTCTTCGGATCCAATAAATCAAATGTACAAACTACAAGCATAAAACAGTCCTGTATTAAGATCCGTAGGGTACACCGCGATCATAATATGTAAGTACTAGTATCCAACTTTGGAGAGGTTTTGTTGGATGGCCGCTTTCCTCATGGTCAAACGAAAACGATCCAGGCGGCGAGGCTTGTAAGCTCGTAATTGGAAACCAGCGGAATGAAAAAAGGGACGGTGAAGTAAAGTAGCACCGCCAAACGGTGTTACTTTGGCCGGGCAACTGAACAACTGCGCCTGAAATCCACAACATGGCTTATATGTAGGGTGTAATCGGTTCTAATCGGGTATGGCGACATAAGTGGGTTCACCGCGGTTATGTTGAAGAGGCATTGGCTGGATAATCGAGGATAGTTGGGGAAAACGGGCGTTAAATTACTTCGAGGAACTACCGGCCTCTCTCGATCGATTGTGCAATGACCCGCAAAGTTTTAATGCAGCATACGGTTCGTGTAGACCGGATGTATATGTACAGCCGCGGAAACTTGCTAGGAAGTGACGTGAAGGGGGTAAGTGGCGATTTAATGGAACGTGTGCCATGGGATAAGTCGAGTGTCAGAACTTACATACCAATTAGGATTTATTCGATCGAGGACATCCCGCTGTGAGAACAATCAAGCAGTACTGTGCGCTGAACTATGCTGATGACGCGACGAAAAGGAGTTTGACGCTACGGCTTGTCGGCACGAGAACAGACTTGGAGAGTTAGCGTGTTCCCGATGAGACGGAATTAGATATGGCGTCCGGGGAGGCGACAGGCGAAAGTGTGGGTTGTCCGGGAGACCGAGGCACAGCAGTGTAGGAATCTGGATGTTGTACTTGTACTGCTTGATGCTCTTCGCCATGTTGAATCGCGGTGTTGGAAACCGACAGACAAGGAATGACGCGGAGATCGGAGAGCGGACGGTTTGAAAGCTCGCTGGGAGATCGTATCGTCCTGTTTCAGTGTTTTGCCATCAGAAAACACTAAATAGTAAGTAATCTGGGATCACTTGGGTAAGTTTATGAGAATATGAGATGGTACAAGGCCCGAGATGGACATACTGGAAGTACATTGGGTCGGACACAATACGGTGTCCAATGGGCATGCCGTGCGCGTCAACTTGAATGGGTTTCCTAAGTATTAATAACAGTGCTACTTGGAGTTTACTTGCCTTTTACTTGCCTTTGCATTCTGGTGTGAAACAAGTCCCCTTTACATGTGAGCGGGGCTGAAATTCCCGAGTCCGTCGCTTATAAGCAGGTTTCTTAACTCAGCGCACCTTGCTATCATTTTCCAACTCCATCACCGACAGTCCGCCAGCTCAGCGAATTCCGGTCAGCCAATTCGTATGCCAGTTTCTTTATTCTGCTCCGCGGTATTGCTATACAGCTAATGTTCTGTTCTACAGCTATTCTAATATTCTCGTTTCCTTTCTTTCTCCTTGTTATCGTGCCCAACGTCTTCCGAGGCGCCTGGCACAATAAAGCGCCAGCACTTCTTCGGCTCCCAGCACGTGAAACCATACAGGGCCGCTTGCCCTGGCCTAAGTTTGTAAAACTCGTGTCCGAGCCCTGACCTAATCGACGCCGAAATCGTTCCCAAATCGTCCATTCACCTCCCTTCTCTTCGTCTGCGCCCGTAAACACAACTTTCTTCTTCAAAGAACCACTTTAACAGCCTTGCAAAATCAACGCCACGCATCCTGTTCACACTGATCATTCATGTCCTCGACTGACCGCAATAAAACGCCTGATGGCGACGACCTGGGCGATACTGGCGATACTCTCCAGCCTCAAATGACCATGCATCCTGTCGGAGGCTACTCCAGCATGCCTATGCACATGTATCCCTTCCCACCAGGCCTCGTCCCGGCCCAGCCACTTCGTTCCAAGCGCAGGCAGGTCAAGAACGCCTGCACCAACTGCCAGAAGGCTTGCAAGAAGTGCGATGACGCCCGCCCTTGCCTCCGTTGTGTCAAGTATGGTATCGCGGAGGAGTGCGTTGATTCGCAGAGAAAGGAAAGAAAAAAGGGTGTGAAAAGAGGTCCCTACAAGAAGCGCGATGGAAAAGGTGAGTGATCGCATCCCTTCTCCTTTCTTCATCACCTCAATGTCGGGATGGTATCGTCATGGGCGGATTTCATTCATCCTTGTGGCGTGTGCGTTCGTATCCGTTCTGACTTTCGTTGAGATCGCGCAGGCAACAGCGTCGAACAAATCGACGTGCCGGAACAAACAGGCATCCCAGTCCCGCAGGGCATGCCCCCGCCGTCTGCCTCGCCCCCCATGCCACCTTACATGGCTGGGCCGGTGGGCTACGCACCTAGTTTCTATGGTCAGTTCCCGGCGCCGCCTACCCCCAAACCTGGAGATGGGCCAGCCTACTATCCCCAGTTCTACATCACCCCCGTACCTCCTCCCAATCACAATGGACATGGAGTACAGGAAGGCGAACCCCAAGGCTATCCCCAGCCTCAGCCACAATTCTACTCCGCCACATTCCTCCCGTATGCGCACCAGCCTTACGGGCCGTACATGATGCATCCGCATCGTCCTGATGGGCAGATGACAATGCCAAGCCCGCATTACGCACCCTTTGGCCCGATGTACGGCAAGTCACCTTCTGCGGGCGGGTCGAGTGACTCTGGTAACCTGGGGGGCAGAGCAGAACATGGCGAAGACAATTAGACGAGGCGCATGCGTCTCACAAGGACATTCTTTTCTGCGCAAGTTACCTAGCGCGATCTTTCCGTCATTTTTGTATATCTTGTAAGATGTCTGGATGGTGCAACTCCTTGTTCAGCGTTCGTCTTGCCTTGTCTCTGCATGTAGTATTATAGTGCTGTCGATATATCAGTTTGCTATGATGTTTCTTGACTATGTTTTAGGCCTATAAACCCTAATACAGACAACTGTTGCCTTTTCAAATCGCGATCTGCTTCAATCGTACTCTTTTATTACACTGCCGATAATTCTCTATTGCCTGTGATACAAAGAGTATAGACCCATATTTTTAAATCCAGTAAACTCTGAATCAAATCTCGATCAGGCATCCACAAAGCCGCCCGCTCCTTGATTTGATCGCGCGCTGTGTATGGGGCGGAGCGTCGCTGGCTTCGCGAAATACTCCGAAGCGTGGATTCTCAGCGGCGATGGCCAACAGCTGATCTTGGTTGGGCGGATGCAGCAGTGGGAAGATCTACATCCCCACCGGAGAAGGAGGGTGAGACTGCAAGTTACCGATTAGCTAACGGCGCTTGTTTCGTGAAATAAACCCACTATTCTCTTCGAAGCAAGACCATGGCAATTCACAGTTGAGTCCCGCCCAGGAGAACCCTACCGAACGTGGGTGGCTGTTATGTCAAACATCGTTCATCAAGCTCCAAGAGTTTCATAGCGAGTTTTATAGTACCACTTGGTCTTCGGGTAAAGGTAGAATGGCGATGACATCGACCTGGACCAACGGAGCAGGAGGAAACGAGACACCGGTCTTCATCAGCAACAAGGACCTCCTGAAAAATAAACACCAGGACGACTGACGGTGACCAGAGTGTCGGCGATGGACTCGGAGAAAGTGCAAGAAACCGTACAGCGGCGGTGGTTGTCTGCGGTTCGTTGAAAGTGTACCATAGGCACGAGGGGGAGGGGCCGTTTTCATTTATTGACGAACATGTCTTCTCAAGACAGCAGCCATTCATACGAAGGTAATCCAGGATATCGCCAGCCCTCTCCATCGGTGCAGGGCCAATCCTAGGAGGCCGTGCAGAGTCACATTTCACATGCGTTTCTACTGTTGTGCGGATTGCCGGTGACGAAGGTGACAGACTAATCATGGTACGTTCTATATACCAAGACAGGCCCCGGTCAGCATTTTCTCATCCCGTTGAAAAGCTTTGGCGGACACGCTCCTACATATATGCATGTGGAGCGAAAGCCAGTGTCCTTTTGCAGCACTGGCATTCGTGTCTTCCAAGAAAGGGGCGAATCAGTGACATGGTAAAACTTCGTAACTGCGCACTCATCGGGGGTAGCATTATGCTGCTGCAGGAGTTGGGAGGATTCGAAATTTCGGGTGGGTGTCATAATTATCTCTGGAAAGGTTAATTTCTCAAAATCTTACTCATGAGACTCCAAAGGTAAGACTTGTTTCGTTCAGTGGTGGCGTAGATGTGTACTCTTTTCTTTGGAATCGAGTGACGATGCCTTGTTGCGAGCTCTATAGGATGAGATTTGTCTCGTTATGATAAACACCGTATTCCAAGGTTTCTTCGCGGACTGTCGGCTTGGAAATTTCTCCCCTATACGCCTCATGGGCTGTTTGAGATGCCTAGAAGTTGCGCGCGTCCCTCTGCCACAGCAGTTCCGCCGTTATGCTTTAGCGCACCGGGACAGAAGTCTGTTGGCTTTCCTCGAATCGGCTATCCTTTTCGTTGTCTGACGGCTGTCATTGTCGATGGAGAATGCATATGAAACACGCGTAAGTCGAAAGTATTCTCCTGTGCCAATAATGCCACTGATGGAAGGTTTGACGCACCACCACGTCTCTCATCGCCCATGCTACCGTCCGAGGAAGTTTCCGGATTTATCGCCTTCATAAGATGAGGTTCCGCTAGTAGGTTCATAGCTCTCTAAATAATCATTCTAGTGTGGCAGATTTTGACGAATATCTTGGTTGATTCCTCCCCAGTCTGTCAAATGGCGGTCTTGCACCACTAAAATATTGTTGTGGACTTGTGGCGGTCATCTTCGAGAAGTCGACGCATAGTGGTAATTTTGTTGCTCCATATCATTCGGTGTAATATTGGCTGAGGTATGAATTTCCAGATGCGAGTGGCAGACCCGAAGACATGCATTGTGTGCAATTCTATGCAGTTGGTTGGATAAAATCGGGATAAACCGACATCACTTGAGACGACTGTCTTCCTTCAACTATGCATATGGCCTGCCTGAGCTGGGCGACTATATATATGCAGCTGTCATTATTTGTCCAATTGTCAAACGTCTATCCCTCTTTTATTCATTTCTTTATGTTTAGGTTAACTTTACCGATGAACGTTGAACAATCTACATCGCATACTGTAACTCGATAGCATCCAGATTCCCGCTACCTTGTGTAGCGGGTCTTATAGGAAATACTTGGGCATTTTTTGGCGGGCCGTTACAATTTTTGCATTTGCTGTGCTACGATGACG
>MU268191.1:0-12820 GCA_021014935.1 Hygrophoropsis aurantiaca
ATACGGTGTGCAGCGCTGCCAATTTTCATTTGGTGCTCCGGTGTTGTTAGGGATTGTCAGGCTAAACTGCATAAGATGATAGTTAGCATTAGGTGACCACTGAACTAATGATCACTGTTTATAATCATGTTTTGGGTCTTCTTTCGTATTTAATGATTGTGGTTGAATGCTTTGTCCTGACCCTACATAGTTATTGGGTGGGGGCCTCGTACATTGCCAGGATTGGCCCACACACGCTAGTATATCAGCCTGGCATCTGATGCCTTGCTTCCACAGAGCGAGTAACAAGTCAACTTCATGTTATTTTCAAATTAACAGACAAATATGCAACCAACCTCTTTGGCAAAACAATTCTGGGGCACCTCACATTTGTTGAATGGTTAAGTTCACATTTATGGGACAAGGATACAAACCATCAAATGTTCCTGATATGGTGCAGTTCACTTCGAGCCCGCTACTTTTGTCCAAAAGTTTTACTGTTATCAAATTTTATCCGTTTTATTATCCCTCCCGGGAAAATGCTCCTTCTGACAAGGGGAACAAAACCCCAAGAGGGATTTTTGATTGGGTCAAAATTGAGTGAGATTTTTTTTTTGATAGACCCCAGACTGGCACATATGGTGGTATCTTTGACAAAATGTTACAATGACAATAATTGCCAAAGCAAACACCAAAACAAACGATAAAGGATGAAGGAAGATAAAAGATTTGAGGTGCAAACTGATTTAAGTCTCTGTCGTAGCGACTAGGACTCTAGAAGGGAGGACTTTTAGCTGTAAGGCCAAGAGAACTCAATTAGAGTCTCTGGCTGTTTATTGCAGGTTTAAATACAGAGACTTGTATGTACATGTTTGTACACTTATTAAATACACAAGGCGAAAGCAAGGAGAGCATGAGGTGGAACCAGTGTAGGGGAATGAAAAGTAAACTAAGGCTATGTACAATGTGTTTTGCTGTGAGGCGAACACATGTTGTGAAAATAAGTGAAAGGTAGGCGAAGTGATATGGAAGCATATGTGATATTGTACAAGGGACGGTGTGATAGTGTGAAGGTATCTCGTGATCCAGAAGTCACGTGATCGAGAAAAGATAAGATAATGAAAAGAAAGAAAATAATTATACATATCGTAACACAAAATGGATCAAATTTCACCTCGAAAAGGCGCCCTTGGCGCCAAACTGCACTATCTAAGTATGTGCTCACCTTGCAACACCGAGGATACTGCATTGCAAAAAAAAATCTTGGGGCCAGACAGGCTCTTTTGGCACATGAAGGCATTAGTATTTGCTCTGTTATCAGCCTATAAGCAACCCAGTGCCGTTTTTGAGTGTTTTGCTGTTCATAAAAGCTGCAACATGTTTGAAAACATAGGTATATAGACAGATTAAATTCCAATTTTTTCTGAGGCCAATTTGGCGTTGGGACAAAAGTAGCGGACTCTCAGTGAACTGTACCATACAAAAGATTTACCAGGAGGATCATGCTCAGTCTGTAATAGAGATTGATAAATGTTTAACAACTGCCACATTATCCCGAAGTTTGAAGGTAGGATAAACCAGAGCATGGACATCAGGTAACATGTTGAAGTGGTGTGACTTTTTTTTATTAATAGCCCCACAGATCATCATTCATATCAAACCATTTGGTAACTTGTATTCTTGACCGACATAGTCTATGTTGTAATATAATTGTAAATCAACTTTCTGTGTAGCACCATGGGGGTCTTGGACTAATGCTATGACAACTATCCAGTTAAGTATGCTACACTATGTAAACAATAGCCATGCTATGAAGAGATTATAAATGCATGTAGTAGCTATACAGCCCGAGGTTTTTTCAGATGTGGATCAGCCCCCTTGCTGAGTAGGAGCTCAAAAACCTGCACATGACCTCGAGATAATGCTGCGTTTAGAGCGCTTCTATACTGTCCACCCTGGATGTTTGGATCAGCACCCCTGCTGAGTAGAAGCTCAACAACCTGCATGTTGTTACGATACGTATAATTATTTTCTTTCTTTTCGTTATCTTATCTTTTCTCAATCACGTGACTTCTGGATCACGTGATACTTTCACATTATCACATCCTCCCTTGTACTATAGCACCATGCTTCCTTATCACACTGTTCACCTTTCACTTATCTTCACGACACATGTTCACCTCACGGCAAACACATTGTACATAGCCTTTGCCTACCTTTCATTTCCGAACACTGGTTTCACCTCATGTTCTCCTTGCTTTAGCCTTGCATATTTAATTAGTGTACAAACATGTACATACGAGTCTCTGTATTTAAACCTGCAATAAACAGCCAGAGACTCTAATCGAGTTCTCTTGGCCTTACCGCTAAAAGTCCTTTGTTCTAAGTGCCTAGTCGCTACGACAGAGCACCTTCAGTAATCTTCTCTAAATCTTTTATCTTCATCAATCCTTATCGTTTGTTTTGGTGTTTTCGTTGGCTTAAATTGTCATCGTAACACATGTGACCTCGAGATGATGCTGCCTGTAAAGCACTTCCATGCCATCCACCCTGGATGTTTGGATTGGCACCCTTGCTGAGTAGAAGCTCAACGACCTGCATGTTACCTCGAGATGATGCTGCCTGCAGAGCATTTCCATGTCATCCACCCTGGATGTTTGGATCAGCCCCCTTGCTAAGTAGGAGCTCAACAACCTGCATGTTACCTCGAGACGATGCTGCATACAGAGCACTTTCATACTGTTCACCCTGGATATTTGGATCAGCCCCCTTGCTGAGCAGAAGCTCAACAACCTGCATATGACCTTCAGATGATGCTACCTGTAGAGCACTTCCATATTCTCCACTTTGGATGTTTGGATTGGCCCCTTGCTGAGCAGAAGCTTAACAACCTGCATGTCGCCTTGAGATGACGCTACCTGCAGAGCACTTCCATGCTCTCCATCCTGGATGTTTGGATTGGCACCCTTGCTAAACAGGAGCTCAACAACCTGTATGTGACGTCCAGACAGTGCTACCTGTAAAGCACTTATATACCCTTTGCTCTGGATGTTTGGATCGGCCCCCTTGCTGAGCAGGAGCTCCACAACTTGCATATCCCCTTGAGATGACGCTGCCTGCAGAACACTTCTGTGCTCTCCACTCTGGGTGTTTGGATTGGCCCCCCTGCTAAGCAAGAGCTCTGCAACCTGTATGTGATGTCTAGACAATGCTTCCTGTAGAGCACTTCTATACCCTTCACCCTGGATATTTGGGTTGGCACCCTTGCTAAGCAGGAGCTCAACAACCTGCATGTTACCTCGAGATGATGCTACTTGCAAAGCACTTCCATACTGTCCACCCTGGATGTTTGGATCAGCACCCTTGCTAAGCAGGAGCTCAACAACCTGCAATGATGTAACCTCGAGATGATGCTGCTTGCAAAGCACTTCCATATCCTCCACCTTGGATGTTTGGACTGGCACCCATGCTGAGCAGAAGCTCAACAACCTCCATATGACCTCGAGATGATGCTGCCTGTAGAGCACTTCCATACTCTCCACCCTGGATGTTTGGATTGGTACCCTTGCTGAGCAGGAGCTCAATAACCTGCATGTGACCTCGAGATGATGCCGCCTGTAGAGCACTTCCGTACCCTCCACCTTGGATGTTTGGATCAGCACCTTGGTCCATTAACTCCTGTGCTGCTTGTTGAAGGCCCATGATTGCCGCATAATATAATGATGAAGGTGTGTGTTTGCTCCTGATGAACAAGGACTTCCAAGGGTCATCAGGATTATAGAGCTTGATCCACTCCTTGAATGCACCATGATCTGGCTGAAGCAGTTCCATTGTCATTTGAAGCTCAACTCCTGCGTCATCACCATCCACAGATCTTGCATGAATAGACCAATAGCATGCTGCATATTTTGCCAGGGGAAACATGCTTGTGATATTTTTGGTTGAGCTAGGCTGAGTAAATTGAAGGAGGTAGGCAAGGCATGTCTGAGCTATAACAGAATGTGCAAGAGAAGCAGTGGTTCGTATATCTGATGGCTCCAGATGATGTTCAGAGAGTAAATAATCTTTGATAGACATGTGTGATAGTTACGAGGCCTTGAGTTTACGAAAGCAGCCTCGTTCATACTTCTATTCACCATACACGAAAACTGCGACAAAAAGTTTGTCGTTTCGGAAAATGTTTCCTTTTAAGGTAATTCGTGCCGCTCGGCATTGTAGTAGTTCTTCGTGTGTGCTTCGAATTCCTTGCATATACATCCCTGTGCGCTTCGAATCCCTTGTTTTTTAATTCCTCGATTCTAATAAATCTGGTTGATCATGTCTCTTGTGGCATATACATCCCTGTGCGCTTCGAATCCCTTGTTTTCTAATTCCTCGATTCTTCCGGTACTAGTAAATCTGGTTGATCATGTCTCTTGTGGTGAGTGATCCTTCTGTTTAAAGTCTCGTCTTGATTATTCTCCGTTCAGATGGTTTCGTACCTTTCCTGTGTGTCGGGTCTCAATTCGTCAGATTGCACCACGACTCGTGCGCGTACATAGAGACCACTGCTGATCAACTCGAACGCGTCTGTTGTAAACTCGACGATGCAATCTTTCCCGCCTTTCAGACTCTGAAGGGGTAGGATACTCGTCCAGCTCTTGGTCTTGCCCCACTCATTGCCTTCAAAATGAACGACGCAAATAGTGGAATTCGCTTCGGAAGTACAAACGTTATATTGTAATGTATCTCTGGAATAAAATTATTCGACAGCTTCGTCTGGTGTCTTTGCTCGCGTTTACTTTCTATTCATCCTCGCGGAGTGTTTCGAGGTAGCGTTTCCGTTTGCATGGCGCTGGAGGCTGTCAGCGTTTGTCCGGCAATAAAATAATGATCGGCGCATACCTTCGCAGTATCGCTTTTACTATATCTATGTCATCGCAGATGACGTCTTTCAGTTCCATGTTGATGTTATCCTGCTTCAGTACTAGAATGTTGCCAAGGATAGGACACGATGTCGCCTTTGGGTGTGCTAATGCGTTCACATGTGGGTTGTGTGCTGGGTTGGTTTCAGGTTCTTCCACGAATATCGTGTATGCGTTGTCGATCCAGAGCGATTGCAATCCAGGAATGCTTTTGTACGTTCTTCTCAGCAGCGCCCGTTGTGTGTAGCAAGAGTCAGTCTTCCGTTGTTTGACCCAACAATCAACCTTGAGGTCGTCCATGGAGCGGCACTCCAGCCTGCCTTCGGTGGTTGGGACGTTGACAATTAAGGGCTTATCGCATCGGGTTGCAAATAAGAGGCCCTTGAACCCAGACGCGAACGGCTATCGAACATAAATGAGTTCGGCTCGCACTTACAGGAAAAATTGACTTACTGGATCATGTTGGCTTATGTCCAACTCTCTCTCGCTAGTTTGCAGGTTTGTCGAGGGCGACGCTTGTCGCCATAACGCGCGCTGAATATTGAAGCTACAGATACTGTAGTCACAGAAGCTGTTGCGGCATTTGATTGGCAGTCTCCATTCCGTTCGAGCGCTCTGCACTATGCGCAGTATAGTGTACCGTGTGTCCCATTCGAACTTCAGAATGTTACGGTCTGTACCTGTGTGCCTCCATATTGAGGGACAGGTTCCTCCGCACGGCACGGTCATGTACCCGGTGTTTTCGTACAGTTTTGCCCAAGTGCCGTTTACGCTGCCAAAGCGTCGACCTTCCTTGAGGTCTTTTTCTCCACTAGCCCCCAGTAAGCAATGTCCCGACGTGAGGTGGTCCGGATACAACGCAATTAGGCCACCGCTGGTCATGAGTATCATTTCGGCAGTGGTCGGGCTGAGCGCGATGACGTCCATAACGTCTGGACCTTTGGATTCGGTGACAGTCACCTTTCTGTCGCCACCCTGGTAGGCGCGGAATCTGAAGACATGGGCTCCGAAGTGTGGATGGACTGCACGTTCCTCGTCTTCTTCGTAACCGAGGCGAGTAAGCCAGTTGTCTATCTCGACGAATACTCCGTGTGGCACTATGATGTTAAAATCTCTTGGATTCTCTGGCCCTCGTCCTAAGAACATTTCGCGCGCGACAGACCCTGTGACAACACCATAGCACCGAAATAACGCAACAGGGAAAGCTTCGAACTGCTCGCCGAAAAATAGGTTTGTGAGCCGTTGAAATCGTTGTTGCCATGTGTCCTCGCTCATCCGACGGTATGTCTTGCAGGTGTTTCCGAGATTGCACATAGCTGGCAATGTGCATCTGTGCATTATCATCTGGCGTAACTCGGGGTTATCGAGTACTAGTGATCAGCCTTGTCAGGTTTCTTCTTGCAGTGTGGCCAAAGTAAATATGCGGACCTTTTAATGGCGCTGGGACATGTAGTTGCACGGTATTTTCGTTGGCCATTATGCTCGAGGTTAAGTCTGGGATATCGCTGCCTATATAGTGAATAGTTATTATTGTTGATTGATACTATGCTGGGAATGACCGCCTCGTACTGTGGATTGGGAATGGACTTGATGTTTAGAAATGCACGTCGGTTCCGGAACACCGTCGTCGCTTTTGCTGTACCTGTCGTTAACTTTTAGCCTTGGCAGGTGACGATACTGTGAGTCGTATCAGGCTAAGTCCTCTTGTTTGACTTAGGGGCGTTATGAATCATGATGCATGGGTCATCTGACGTCTGTATCCGCGCTTTTGTGTTCTGACACCTCATCTGAGATCTCAAATCTGGTCTGCGGTTAGCTCCACGAAGCTTTGACGACTACGTATTCCATTGCTATTGCCTCGTACACTGCAAGACTGCCGTCATTCTCAGCTGTATAGGCGTAGTTCACCGTGCCCTCTCTGATATCTGGCGGGATTCAACAACACACTTTGTTGTCAGTGAATGTCCCGAGATATCGGTAACGTACATATATCATGTGATACTTTATGTGCCCCCTTGTCTGTTATGTTGTGTTCTGTCGGACGGCGATGTATTGGGCACGGCGGATGACGTGGCAACGACAGTGTTTCTATGTACCTGTTGAAAAATAGTTTTTTTTTGTGCAATGTAAGCTCCAGTTGTGTAGATTTGGAATTTCATTCGTCGCGTTTTTCCCTCCACCGATCGATTGGGCGGTTATCGTTGATCGGTGGACGTGCCCCGTATCTGTGACATTTACAGATCATGCTGGGGCGAAACTTTAGATAGAGTTTGCAGAAAATTGTTTTTCAGGCTTGATATAGACATTGGATCTGGCACTGCAGCCTTGAAAGGCCTGTGGTTGTATGATTTCTAGACCACGGCTGTCTAATGATTCAGTTTTGAGTCTGAGTTTCGGGATTGGGCAGTGAACCAGAAACAACGGCGCGGGTATGTCGTAGCATATCATTGAAGGCGGATACATTTTCAACACACTTGGCAGATAATGCGGACTTGCGCCATTGAGGTGATTCACGACCACGACACAAGATAACGTTGTTATGTCTTCAATAGGTACCCTGAACGTGAGGAGCGCGGATACGAGGTGATATCGAGACTGCGTGTTGATGTGATCGAGGAGATGTATCACCCAGGGGCATTGGTACAAGTGACAGTCGCGACAGTTATTTTAAGTCCTGTCGGATCTATGCCTGACGAGATTAACTTTAAAGTCCTGTCCGATCCTCGAGTACCTATACACGATCGTGTGACTGAGTGGGTTGCGGTTGTTCGGTGTCTCGAACCATGTCATGCAACATTCGAGGCTGCGTTTACTATCCCGGTTTCGCGATTTGCTCGGGCTGAGAACAGCGGGGAAGGAAGGGTGATTTAAAGGCTTCGACGAGCAGCTCCACCGATATCACTCGTTTCGCTGTAAGGAGCACACCAAGGTTATCATGGTTAGCGGCAAAGTAGTGGGGCTGTCAAGCAATTACTTTAATTGTCCTGAACGTTGCCGACCGAGATCGGGTTTTGTCGTACGGTACAATACGTTGAGATCTCAATTTCGGTCGATTTGAATAGGCAGTCTTTGTACCTTATAATTGACATTGATCGGCAATTCGACTTATTCTACAGCCATCTGTTTATCAGCCGCATTTTGGGGTTCGGCTGCAATTGTATCGTGTCCTCTCTTTGCTGGTCTGGACGGTCCGGGTTGGTCGTGATTGATGATTGCTTCAGCCACAGGCGAGTAGGCGCGTCGCCTCTTAGGCAGCTTCGCTGCGCTGCGCAATGCGATGGCCCCTTTCGCAATCTCGCGATTGGTGTCACTGTTCTGTGTTTTATCCAACGTGAGGCTAGAGATTTTATACTTAAGTAAGCGCCTCACCATGGTATGTCGAGACTCGATGTGTGCCAACGATCGAAGAACGACGAGCATTCTGCTTCTGTCCGCACTGATGGGTGTCATCACGACAGACACGCATGCCTCGACTATGTCACCCACTCTGAAGGTAGACGGGGAGACGATGACGGCCCTAGCCAACCGTGAGGGAATAATTCAGTCGGTTAAGAATAAATAGCTTACTCTGCATCTGCCGACGAGTAATAATCGACATGATTGTCGTCGGTGTGGAACAGCTCGGCGTTGCTGCAGTCTTCCAAGTATCCGTTTAAATCGCACAAGCGTTCAAAACCTATCTTGGTTAATCCGTTGGCAAATTTTCGGGGTGTGAAGTACCGGTTCTGGATATCGATAGCATTGTAACCCATAGCATCCGATGGCTGCCACTTTTCCAGCGCTCCAATTGGTACATGGCGAGATAACAGGGTGTGCAATCAGTACAACGTGGTCACCGATTTTTCAAAAGATTCTTGACCAAGGCCTGTGAGGGTGACGCTGGCTCTGAGATGCTTGCTTTGTTGAGGGCTGCCAAAGATGTCAGCGTGCTAGTCGATACATACACATGAACACGTACCTTGGTCGAAATTTCAAAGGAGGGAGATCTAAATTGGCTATTATACCTTGCACATAAAACAATGCTTCCTCTAATTCATGCGTCGTTCGGTTTGCAGCAGCGCATATGGTCCGTCGATCACCGACTGCAGAATGCGGCTTGCAGTCTTGGGCTAAAGCGTTATCCTTCTCAGCAGTGTTAGTGACTTGAATTGTATTTGCTCGTTCGACGTACCCAGATGCATAGTTGATAATATCTTTTGTTTTCGTCCTCGTTTCTTTCCGCCGAATGCTTTTCGAGGTCTGCTTCTGATCAACTTTAGACGGCGAATGGAGTTCGAGCTATCATAACTCACTTGCAGCTGCGTAGTTGTAGTATTCGTCCATGAGGTACTGTCCTTCCTTGGCACTGCGAGTATTTAAGTTTTCTGTGCTGCTCGGTGGGTGTTTTAATGCTGCCGCAGATCCACTCATCTTCGTCTCGTGAAGGCAGATTAGTCAATCTCAACGATGTGTGCTCACTTGTCAAAGTAAATGTCGGATTTGTGTTGTTTGGCTATTTTTGTGTGGGGTGCCAATCCCGATTGATACGCCTGCCTGTCGATGGTCTCCGAAGTCGTGATTTGGCTTACGCTGACAAACCTTGGCTGTGCAATATGCCCCGAGTCACAATGTCTCCCGTTCAATGATTTTCCTTGATGTTCGCGCCCCTTTTAGGCTGACAGTCCGTCGGAACCACTACAGAAACCTTTAAAGTGGGGACTGACCATTTATTTTCCCTGATTTGAACATAATCTCTTTCCTGCTTCATGACTCCGAAGAAATCGAACAAGAGGTGATCCGGTGTTCTTCTCCGTGCATCCCACGTATCTGACTTTGTTACGGAGATCGACGTTGGCAGGAAAACTGCGGAAGCGTATGCTGGACGCTCGCAGAGGTGTGCGCGCGGATAAACCGTCTGGGCGGTGAGTTTTGTGGTCTTGCATTTGGTCAGCGGTTGACCTTTCTTAGCAGTAAGACCGAGCGTGGCAAAAGCAAAGTTGATCTGTCATCTAACCAGTGAGTGGATGCGTTACGGTTCTTCACCGAGAGAAGTACTTAGTTTGAACCTCAGAGTGTTTGTGACTGCGTGAGTGTCACGGTCGAGTAACGTGCTTGCGTCTGTGACTCACTGACTGGCTCGCCAATCAAGAGCTCCTCGGTTACCTAAGTCAGACTCGGTGGCTGAAGTTGAGCATGACGATCTGTGCGTTTAAAATTGCTTCCTCATGCCGAGTATATAGCTCAGGCATTACTTTTCGTTGTTTTCCTGCATGTGCTCGTATGAAATACCTTCAGTGAAAATGTTTCGGCTTATCCGGGCAATATGGTGTTGGTTGCTCGCAAGTCTGGCAGGTAGGTTTGAATAATACCTTTCGATTTAGAGTTGTTATTGACATCGTCACTAGTAACCGTGGTGCAAAAGCCAAAAACATACAAAGGTCGTTTTCAGATGACGATTATGTAGAGTCAGACGCTTCCGTCATCAACAGCGACGACGAGGAGGAGATGGCAACAAACTCTGCTACTTCGGGCTCGAACTCGTCCGCTGAAGACGCCGACGCAGGTTCTAAGGCAACTGGCAGTGCAGTTTCATCGTCCGACCGCGAGTGGGAAACCTTCGAAGGCTTTGGGCCGCTCCCGGCGGAAGAAGTTGACGTCGGCACTAGCGATGTCGCGGACAGTGACCATGAACAGTCCGCTGACGTTGTCACACAATCCAGTGAGTCTCGCCGTACTTCCACACGCTAAAACCTAAATCTCGTTCTCAGACAAATCGATCGAAGCTGACTCGGAAGATGTAAAAGCTGATGACGACGATCATCGCCCGCTCGCGTAGGTTTCTGTACCACTGCTTTATAGATTATATTTATGCGTTTTTCAGTATCCGCAAGAGCAAGAGATCTCGCAAGGCGACAGAGAAAGTCGTTGCGCTTGAGTAAGTGAAACAATCTGGAATTCTGACCTGGCGGCTGAGGCACATCATGTTTCAGAAACAAAAAAAAGGTTTCGGTTCCCTGTCGCATTAGCTTATCTTCCACGCGTTAACCTTTCGACCTAACTTGTAGTCTACCCCGTCTGAATGGGAAGAGTCGGACGCCGAGAGGTAGGGATAATGGTATAGACATTTTTCTCGTTTCTGATGGTCGGATTTCAGGGTGACAACGGCCTACTTTGAGGATGCGATGGTCACAAGGTGAGATACTTTTTTATAGGTAATGGCTATCCTTTTTTATCTGTTTGGCAGCAGTGTCGCGCCCGAGGAAGATATGACTGTCGTTGCGCGGGATAAAATGCTCAACAATACCTATCAAGACTTGGTCCCTTTACGGTGTGTCTCTGCTTTGTGCTTTTGAGTGTTGCTGATCATACAATTGTTGCGCCAGACCTGTCGTTCTCACGTGTAAAGGGATTAGTGGAGAGACCGTAATGATTTCCAAATGGTTGAAGACTTCTGGTGCTCGCATCAACAAGCAGTAAGTTGCTATTCGTCCCATCATTAACTCGAGTCTTATATTATGCCTGCAGATTTGTTATTGCTTTGGTTTCTTTCAAGTCGCACGATGTGTTCGTGAACTTATCCAGGATAGACCCTGCCCTTTTGACCACCAAAGCGATTGGTAAAAACTCTTACGTTTCCTTCGCCCAGAGCCTTGGCTCCCAACTAGCGATGTGTTTGTCTGTGATCGTAGTCGTCGAGTCTTGCATTGGTCATCCAGGCAGGACGCCTTCTGGTGGAGGCAGGAAAGAGATCACTGGTTATTTCCTTGCTCAAGAATTCGAGCGCTTCGCGGGGGTAGCTGGCGCTGTGTTCGGGCACCAGCATTTTTGGACACAGACTAACGATAGCGCGTTCAATTTTGGGACGTTTGTAAGGAACGACGGCGACAAGTCCAAGTGTGAGTGCTGATGCTTTGTCTTAGACTATCTTTACTCACTTGTGACTCGCTCCGTTTGCCGGACAGTCTCTGCGCCCGCTCCTGCTAGACCGCAGACGGCGGGCATGTTTTCTTCCACTCCCAGTCCTTCGAGTGCTACAGGCAATCGGGTACGCGCTGTTCTAGCTAGCGACTCCTACAGTGAGTGTGATGTTTGAATCCCATAGGCGAAAAATGACATCTGCCTTAGTTCCCCTGTACGATTATCGTTCGGAGAAGACGTTTAACCCAGATATACACCTCAACCCTGCTCTCTACGCAAAGGCTCTGCCGTCCACTGACGATCTCCCACCGTGTTCGCTCGCGCTTGTCGCATATACCACCACCAAATTCACGCTCACCACTGGAAACCCCGGACTGGGGTGTAACCTCATGTGGGCTGCGTTGTTGTCGAACCCGCCGCTGGCAAAGGAGGAAAAGGGGGCAAGGCCCGTCTCTCCTCGTAAACAAAAACCGGCGAATTCCGTACCTGTCACGTCAACGAAACCATCTGCTGCGAGTCGTGCGGGTCCTTCGAAAATGAAATAAACCTGAGTATTACAGCTGCGAAATTTAACAGTTATCTACTCACCTTGTAAAACCATTATATTTTGTATTTGTCTGAAATAAAAGCCGTGTTCTACTTGAAACAATGATTGCATGGTCTTAGTCCAAATAGTACACCCGTGAAATTCGAATGCTGTTATGCAAATTATGGACATGTCTAGCTATATCCCGTGGCACAACTCTTTACGATATCAATGTTGAACTTGCGCTTATAACAGCTGCATGTGAATTAGTTACCATACTTAGTAGTTGGTACTATACAGTAGATTAGTCATCACTCTTGTAGATAGTATATATACCAGCGCATACCTGCGCTCAATACTAAGCCTTTCTTTATCTCAAACACCCACCATCTAAGTCTCAACTATAAGGTGAGTTAGTGTGCGTCCCTCTACGCTACACATTTGCCTGCTCAACAGGTTATGAGCCCCGGTTAGCAGCACTAGGTCAGCGCCATCACTGGCAGCGACTAGTAGC
>MU268193.1:1585-11881 GCA_021014935.1 Hygrophoropsis aurantiaca
ATTCATTCGTTGATACCGTTTATTTATTATGGCGTTTTCTTGTTGTAGATTTCCAAAAAATGACTCTCCTCCCATGCTGCGGCTTATCCAACTCGTTATTCGTGTCAATTGAAACCGGCAGAGGTGCGTGCGATTAACTATTTCCCCGACTCTACGATTAGGGATCAGGGGCCAGGAATATACCGCCTTCGTCACCGCCCTATCGGCAGTCCAGATCATCAGAATTCGGGGTTAAATCTTTGGGGCTTTGGTTATTTGATGATTCCTTCCTCTTTCGTCAATCCTTGGTTCCTTCCTTCCTCATCCTAGGCCCCTTCCATTATCATCGATCAGTTAATCAATTCAGGTCCCGCCGTCCTTGTTAAGATGTATGCAGTCATATCCACAACTTGTCATACAGCGTCCGATCTCGCGTCCGAGAAAGTCGCTTGGGATATTGTGTTGGGATAGCGTGGAAGTAATGATAAAAGGCCCAATAGGCAAGGTGCCCCGAATCCTTCCCTATGTCTTCTCAAACCCCCATCACCACCCTGAGTCCGGAGCTTCAGATCCGACTCGAGGAGCATACTGAAGGTCTCCTCAACGACATCATAAACACAAACCTTCAAACTCGCTTTGTGCAAGAATTTGATGGTCTGAAGGAGTTTCGAGATGCAATTGAACTGCTCCAGGGCCGCTCAGCTCATGATGCTTGGGAGTGCTATCGCGACAGCGTTCCTTTAACCAGCTATGGCACCTACGAACCGTTCATTTTGAGGTTTCTTGCAGAGCCTTGCAAAGAGGAGGATGTCAAGGATCTTTTATCGCCTGGTTTACCTGTTTACCTCGCAAACTCCAGCGGCACTTCCGGAAAGGCTGCAAAACTATTCCCCAAATACCGCCATGTCTTTGACGCTGCATCTTTACCTTATTTCATCGCACTATCTAGTGGCATGCCCGGAAAGACCGCAAAGCTACTTCCTAAATATCAGCATTGCTTTGACGCTGCACAAACCCGAAAATCTGTTACGCCGAAAGGCTGCCAAATATTACCTATGACATACTTTCGAGTCATCGATGTCATCCGGAATGAAGGGAAGCCAACGAAGGTGATTATAACCACTGACACATCTGGTATAATGCGATTGCAGCATGATTTGACCATTGAGAAGGATGCGGAGGTGATCAAGATGACGCGTGATTATTTAATTTTTTGGCGGTGTCTACGAGATGCTTACACTGAGTTCAGTGCCCAACACTACTTCTCCCATTGCCGTCGGACACGTTAGGAACTATCGTTCTTACCTCCTCATGCACGCCCTCTTTGCACTTGCAGAAGAACAATTGACCAGTTTTTATACTACATTGAGCACCCTTTTCTTGGACTTGATTGTGTTCATGGAAGAGGAGTGGGCTACGCTCCTGAACAGCATCGAGAATGGGACAATACCAGATTTCGAAGATCTGGATCACGTGCGTGAATATTTGGAAGTGAGTGCGGAATCATGTCGCTTCACCAGCCTACTCTTACCAGTTTGTTAGCCCAAATTTCTACCTAATCCCTCGCGCGCACAGAAGTTGCGGGAGATCGGCGAATCCAAAACTGATCCGGGTTGGTTATTCAGAATATGGCCGGAACTGGAACAAGTCGTTTGCATCGTAACCGGGGTATTCGCCACCGCACTCCCGAAGGTACGCCCATCTTACATTATCCGTTTTAATGGGCTGATGTATTATGTGATAGATGCGACATTATTTGGGCCCTGAAGTCCTCATTAACAGTGGAGGTATAGGAGCAAGCGAAGCCTCCATCGGCGTATCTTACAGCTTCACCGATCTGAACTTGTTCAAAGTCACAACGAAAGAGTTCATCGAGTATCTTGACATTACGAAGGACCCAAGTCCAGCAAACCTCATGCCCGCGGTCTGTATCAGTAAAGTCATCCTCCGAGTTTGTATCGGGCTGACCAATTGATACTTAGTGGGAACTCGAAACTGGTCGTAGATACGAAATCTTCCTAACCACGCGCAATGGACTATGGCGGTATTGCCTTGGAGATATCATAGAGGTTGCGGGCTTTGACCCTGACGATGGCATGCCTCTCTTGCGATATGTAGAGCGCTCAAAGTGAGTCATCCTTCCGCCCTACACGATAGTCATCTCTGGCATTCTGGTAAATTCTTTCTGGTAGCCGAGAGTTACGTCTGAGCGCATCAGTGTCAATAACAGAGGCGCATCTCATCGAAGGGATTCTTGCAGGCGAAAATTCTCTGGGAAAAATCAAAGAATTTACAGTCGTCATAGATGAAAGAGCCTCACCCCGGTGTTTTGGCTACTTTGTCGAACTTCATGACGCTCCAAGTGAGTCAATACGTTGCCATGATATGGGATTTGATGTCCTGACGGTTTCAATTCCCCGCGTTCAGTACCCGACGCGCATTCAGCGCTGAACGAAGTACGCGATGAGCTTCGGCGCATAAATGACAACGTAGACGTGTGCCTCAGCAGCAAGACGATAGGGGAACCGACGATCCGGATACTCAAACCGGGCTCTTTCAGCGAATACCGCGAATGGAGACTTGGTATTGCAAAGACAGCCCCCGGTCAAACAAAGGTGCCGGTGTTTGTGACAGATGAGGCGACGAAGGAATGGCTGGAAGAGAGAGTAGTACATGAATTGATACGCCCCATATAGGGTTAGACCATTGACAATTGTGTTGAAGTATACCCGAGCCGCGCAGTGTAAAGTGTACAACTTACTATGTACTCCACAAATTTGAAACTAGTCGAGCTTGCGAGGTCAGTGATTTTAGACTTGCGACCAGTCAAATCTGAGATAGAGACGTCCTTCGAGGAAAAGGGGGCAGGTAAAAAGCAGGCGACAACTTTAATCACAGTGACATGGCTCGGGGAACGAAGAACTATTACTGCGTAGCGTGTGTGGAGTGTGGTTGTACTTGGACTGGGAGCATGGCATTTGTACGAGGAAGTTGGCACGTCATATGATAATTCTAAGGCTGAGCACTGGGTACTAGTGAGCTACAATAAAAAGTCAAAGAGGAAGTCACAGGTCAACGGTCTAAGTTGACTTACAGCCTAGAATCTACGTAGGTGGAAGCCAGAAATGATGCACGATGCGCAAGCGTTTGGAGGTGAAACACGACGAAGTGAGTCTCCGATATGTATTACACCGGTTTGAGCGACTATATCAGTCCGAGCTAAATCGCTGGGCTAATAAAGGGCCGAGGAGCGGTGCGGTCCTGCACGGAGGGACGTTGGTCACTGGGCCAAAAAGTAGTGGGGTACCCGGACGAACATCGTCTGTCACTGGACCGAGCAACTTGAAGCTGCAGCATTGTGGAGCGGCACGTGACATCTATAGTCGAAAGCCATAAATGACAAATGACGCATGAATGGAACGGCGAAGTGGGTCTCCAAAATCAATCTCGACCGGTTTGAACGACTGGACCGAGCGGAGGAGCGAGTGGAATCGCTGCTCCGAGAATCGTCATGGCCAGCGGATGGAGGACTCTCGTTGCGGATGAACCGTACAATGAAAGTATAATAGCTGGCTAATAAGTACCTCCAACTTCCAACCTATGCCTCCAGCCTTGAGGATCATCACGAAGTAAACCAAGGGAGGCATGGTTGCAACAAATTGAAAGCAGAAAACGCTGCAGCATTGAAAGTTAACGCCACAGCCGCATGGACGAATGGACACCACCTGATTAACAAATGAGAACCGTCTGAATCAACGAATGAACACCGTCGGATTCAACACAGACCAAGTAAACGGTACTTGGCCTGCCCTTCCTCGTTGCTGCGCCTCAAATGGGAGTCGTCTGATTCAAAATGAAACCGAGCTCCGATCACTTGCCGATCACGGTGCCTGTTACAAGCCCCGAACGGAACTCCCCAGCGCTTCACGGGATCAGCCTGGCGCGTGAACGGAATCATCCGTTTTGTTACTCCCGATACTCCCGTCCTCGTCCGAGAAAACGCGAAAAATGGCCTGGGGGTGGCACACGACCTCCAAACCTAAACGTAAATCCCAACTGACTTGTTCTGCTTTTACTTGCACCAGCTGCCAATCCGATCGATTGTAATTTCGAGCACGATCGTACTAGCACTGACCATAGCTACGTTCAAGTGGAGAACCACTAGAATCGAGTGGACAACACTGCAGCGAGTGGACGAGGACTATACTTCAGTGGACGATACAGTGCAGTGGTTCGTACAAGCCACAAATAACACAGTCAATTGTCTCCCCACTAACCTGTCACTTCGCTTCCCATAGCTTCGTTCATTTCTTTCTCAGAGATTCGTTCGGAATCGTTCCACTTCTCTTCCCAGCTCTGGGCTTTTCAGTTCCAAGGCTTCTCTTCGTTTCGCTTCGCTCGCATCTAGTCCAGTCCAGTGACCCGAGCTATACATACATACCTATTTTTACACCCACTAAACTCTGCTAAGCGTGCGATGTGCGAACAAGTTTCTCCACCTTCCTCCACCTCTGGTTCTCCGAGTACGAGTTGCTGCACCACGCCTCCCTCTACACCTACCTGTACCACCCCAACTCCGACTCAATTTCCCCAACATCCCCAACACGCTAATTTCACCGCTCAACATCAACACCAATATCAACACCCCACTCGCCCGCAGCTCACACGGATGAAGTCATGTCTCAAGGCATCGCCTACCCAGTCTGGGACCTGTTCGCCGGTGACGACAGATGGCGATGGGAAGCGCGTCGCCTTCCGTGAGCACGGCACGGAGGAGGTGTTCGAGGCGGACGAGTGGGATCGCACACCCGCGGAGGTGGCGCACCGGTTGTCGTATGAGTGAGTCTATGTACTTGTTCGGTCCTGCGCCCGTGTAGTCATCATCCTCGGCGTCATCGTTGTTACCATACTTTGCTTTAAACCGTCGTCATCGCCGGTCGTCATACTCATGCTCATTCCCCGTGACACCCATACTTACTCATTTCCTGTGCCAGGGACATCCTCGAGCTCAAGCTCATCCTGCGTTCCCTCCCTCGCGCCGAGCAGCCCCACGACCCCACCTCGCGCCCGGGTTCCGTGTATCTGAAGCACGTGCCGATACCACTGTTGCCGCTGGGTACTGGTGTTGGTACAGGCGTGAACAGCACTTATTCCTCTCCAAGCATATCTGTATCCCCACCCTGGTTGAATCCACACCATATCTCTCCACCCAACTTCACACTCAACGCATATATGTCCAATCCAAACGTCTCCCCACCTAACCCCAGCGCATCCAACCACACTCCCAACCCAGATCCACCAATATTCATCCCCAGACCACGCACGCACGCCACTCCCACGTCCTCCCTTTCTCCCAGTCCCACTTCCACCAACACCAATAGCACAAACGCACGCGCACGCACGCCCGTCCCCCCGCCCCCGCCCCCGCCTCCACCCCCGCGCGCCCCGTTCATAGGCTCCAACCTCCCCCCGCCCAAACGCTCGTTCAACTTCGTAGCGTTGTTGGATGATACGTCCGCTTCGCAAACACAAGGCCCGACGTCCCCGGCTCCCAGCCCTACGTCACCTGTTCCCAAGCCTACGTCACCTGTTCCCAGCTCAACGTCAACGTCAACGTCGATAGCCCCAACGCCCACACACACTTCACCGTCAACCCCCACGTTAACACCGACGCTAAATACCGCGCTAGCGCTGGCGCTTGACGCCGACCCCTACCCATCCGACACCGAGTGCTCCGAGTCCACACCGTCCCTGACTACCACCAGCACATCCTCGCCCTCGCACTCCCCCACTCACTCACCGATGTCGGCCTCCCCCGCACCGTCGCCGACGATATACGACCACCACCATTGTGGGCCGCACCAGTCGCACTTTCCTTGGGAAGATAATTTTGCGGATGGGTTCGCGCACATGGACGGAGGCGAGTTTGCAGATGTGTACGGGGGCGGGGGAGACGGATTCGTGTTGAACGCGGACGTGGGTGACGACGTGGACGCCGAACCGAGGCGCCAGGGGTATAACCCGTACTTTCCCCCCGTCGCTGCGTTCCACGCCAAGTTCCCGTCGTTGCGTGCACCACAGCCCACGCATACATCCATGCAGACCCAGGCGCATACACCCACGCATACATCCACACCCACGCAAAAGCAAGCTCAGGCGCACCACGGCCCCCCGATATCGTCCTTCCACGTGCGTTTCCCGAACCAGCCTAAGCACTCGGCGCACAAAATCGGCGCTGCGGCTGACACGAAAATGACGCTTGAGGCTGCGCTCGAAACTGAAACCAAGAGTAAAATCACGCTGCGAGCCATTCCCTCGCCGGGGCTCCCTGCGCCGTCGCCGCTCGAGCTAGGACACGCGCCGTCACCGCTTGAGCTAGGATCAGGGCCTTCGCAGCCACCAAAGAGAACGTGCCGCATGCCGTTCTTGGCGCTCGTAGATGAGACGTCGTCTTCGGTATCATCCTCGGGCAATGCGGCCGGCGTCTCCGGGGGGAACTCGTTGGTGGGTGCGGGTGCGGCGAGGAATGCGTCTGTCGGGGCTTCCAAAGCGGCGGGCGAGGGGATAATACCGCCGTCGCTGTCGCGCGGCGTGCGGGCTTGAGTGTGGGCGCGGGATTCAACAGGGGCTAGCGGAGAGGCAAGCGGCTAGCGGCGGGACGACATTGGTGGTCTTCGTTGCCTGCGTGTGGAATCGACTTTCATGGGTGCTCGAGTTCACGACATTCTGCGGGCGATCGATTTTCTTTGCCCTCGACGTTCCTTTCTCGACTCCTTGACGCGACTCGTAAACATGGCTACGCACAGGGGAACTCACACCGCACACCGCAGAACAGGGTGGTAGCAGTTAGAAATGCAGACGAGGCCAAGGGACGGCGAACGTGAATCAAGGAATGCTCAAGAATATCAAGCGATACGCAAAAAGATAAGGAATGGCGTTAGAACTTGAGATAGGGGATAGGGGATAGTGCGGGCGTCTCGGTGCGTATGCGTGGTGTGGGGGGCATGTGCGAGGTGGGGAACGTGTGTGGGACGTGTTTTTTTTTTGGTGGGAGGTTGATGCGTGGTGAGAGTGTGGGAGGAGGTGGGAGTGTTGTCATTTTTCGCGTCCCGTCTGGATCCCCGTCTAGATTCCACTTTTCCGCGTCCCACCCCATGCCGTGCCCACCTGGTGTCTTGTATCGGCGCGTCCTCATCGTATATCCTGGACCTGTACATCCCGCAATCCGTTTCCCTTCTTGTTTATCCGTGCGCTCAGCCTCCGTCCCTCGATCACTTGCTCGACATCAACCCGCCAAACATCCCATCATCTCAGCGTCCATTACCCAATTCAACATCCGCCTCTCGCTGTCACTATCATTGTTGGCTACGCGCCGTGTAATCTATGGCTGCTCGTTGCTCGCTGCTGGCTACTCTCTGTTCGTTGCTTTCTCACTGTTCTTTACCCCTTATTCCCATCATACTGCGCTATCATTGCCCATCGCGTATTGTTAACGCATTATCCATGATTCGTTGCTCGTTATTCATGATCCATTGCTCATCGCGCATTGTCCTCCATTTCCTGCTCCTTCATGCCCATTATCCACTGCCCAATATCCATTCACCCCTGATTATACATAATTACTTACATCTGGCATACATACATATCTTATACTACACCGCACCACATCATTTACCAGCTAACTTGCTGTCTATATATACAACACATTTTATTCCCTTCTTGTGACCGCAACGATGATGAGAAGCTGGTATGATCACAAGGAATGTAAAACGTTGCATTGAACTATTCAGAACCCTCGAGCTCTTACAGGAGGAATCTATGAGGAGCTGAGGAGGCACGAAGTTGACCAATACCAATCCAACGTCAAGAACCCCAACCGTTGTACAATGAACTTATGTGGTTAAAAAAATCTAGGACAATGTCCTTGACGACGAAACGTGTCGCCGACAGAAAGAAGACATGAGTCAAATAAGCAAGAATGAAATGAAAACGGCAATAATCTGGGTGGTAGAGGATTTGATCCCTGTGATGGCACCTGGGCACCTGGCCTGAGATTTGTTGAACGGAGAAAGTCTGGAGTTAGGCGACGGCATACAACCTTAAAGTGCATGTATTGGAACAAAGTACCTGTTTCGCTTGGACCGTGAAAACATTGGATAATAAATTAACCGCGGCTATAACGCTCCCCGCACGGCCTTATCAATGTTTTCTGCACAGTACCGTATGTTCTTACTATTAAGCCCCGCAATCGATACCCTCCCGGTGTCCAACAGGTAGATGTGTGCCTTGTCAGCGAGTGCTTTTGATTGATCTGGGCTGAGGCCGGTGTAACTGGTTCCCATGCATGAGCCCAAACTGCATAAGATAAAGATGTTCCCAACGATCATTCCGCTCACCAGTACACGCCAACCTGATTGACAATGTGTTCCCAATTTCCTGGTGTATGGAACTCCTCGGTCAAGAGCCTGTGCAGTTCTTTGCGCATGGCAATCAAGCGACTCCTCATGGTCTTAATATCGCGAGACCACTCGCTGAATAGGTCGGCGTTCGTAAGGATGAACGAGACCTGAAACCAAAAAATTTGAAACCCAGGCCCGTTAGCTGACCAAACACGAGAAACTTGCGAGCCGGCATCACCAAGCGTGCGCCATGGCAGGGCGGGCTGCTGATCTCACTCCACTGCAACACCGAAAGTTGACCCCGAACCTGTGCTATAGTATCCTTGTTCGGGAGAACCATGTGCAGGGCTCCTACACGCTCCCCGTACAACCCAGCGTTCTTCGCGAAACTCTGCCAAATCAACGCACCAGGCGATCCCACACTATCGCATATTACAACGCTGCGCAAGACGCACCTGGCATACAAGCAGCGGAATATTCTTCTCCACGAAATACCTTATTGCCCACGCGTCCGTGTCGAGGTCCCCACTCGCGAAACCTTGATAGGCGCAGTCGAAAAACGCGAAGTGATTCTTGTCGGCGATGACCTCTGCGATCTGTTTCCACTGATCCGGTGTTGGATCAATTCCTGTAGGATTATGAGCGCATGCCTGCAGGAAGAACACCGAGCCACGCGGAGCAGTTTTCAGCGTCCCGAGGAAACCGTCGACGTCTAACGCGATGGCTTTCGGGTCGTAGTACGGATATGCCATCGGCTCGATGCCAACGTTCTTGGCAATTGCGTCGAAGTGTGCTGCACTCGCCGTGATCAGTTCATCTACAATAGATCGCCAGTGAAGGCAGCTAACACCAGGTAGGATCACTCAGATATATTTGCTTCGTGCAAGGCCAGGGGTAATATCTGCTGAGGAAAAGGGCACCCGTGTGGTTGGCGCCCGTGCCGGAGAGAGTTTGCACGGACACCACACGCCCGTCGACGAGGGCAGGCGAAGTAAGGCCAAAGATGAGCTTCGCAGCGGCGTCTGTGAACTCCGGCAGTCCTCTGATGGGAAGGTACTCGTGATCGAGGTCTGGGTCACTTGAAAGGATGTGGACAGCCTGTCACCGCGAGAATAAGCTATCAAGTGAGATTTGTTGTACTTAGTATGTACATCCAGGTATGCACCTTTTTTATGGCGGGTAGCACCCATGGGCGGCTGTCGTCATCTCTGTACACCCCCATTAGGAGGGGAACCTTCGCAGGGTGATTATCTGCGTTGTATGCGATGGTCACCTTGAAAATGCTATCCACCGGCGGGTGTCAGAAAGCATCTCTGGGCAGGACTTGGAGGTCGCGCAGCATGCTCAACTTGCCTGTCAAAAGAAGGATGAGGAACATTGTTCCAGATGTCTGGGATACTTACGATGAGTAGTATTCCCTGTGATGACTTGTCAGCATAACGGCTCACCTAGTGTGGACATTGTTGTTCCGGCAGCACTGGGTATATATATATTGTATACTTCTGACAACCACATGTAAGCCGGGGCAGGTCGTGACTGGAATGAAATAAAATACTGCTTGTACCTGTGGGAACGTTACTTCAAGTTGACGGGTCAAGCGGAAGAGATACCGATCTTTAGAAACAACACATTGAGGCCAAGATACGAGAATGATTATCGGGGATTCCAATTCAGTGTTCCCCCTGTAATCGCGATTACAGTAATTTACACGTTGGTCGTCTGCGCACTACAGCCGTTTCCAAAAATAATCGGCTGAAAGCGATTCGTGAATTCAGAATCAAAAGATCGAGAAATTCGAGAAGTTACAATTGTGATTGCAATCATATGCTGGCGTTAGTTTCTTGTTGCGAAAGCCAGGGAATTCGTGGGAAATTTCCTTCTTTGAGCCTAATATCTGGAGCTACTTAGACATCGCTTA
>MU268194.1:0-12691 GCA_021014935.1 Hygrophoropsis aurantiaca
GTATTTGGCTCTTCACCTCAATCCTTCCATTTTTTGCGACCCGTTGATGCATCGAAACATGTCCATTTTGGGCGTCATATTATGTGTTGAACATCGTTGTGAATGTGTATTCCGCAAAACCACGCAAACTGCGTGGTGAAATCGATGGGATGTTGGCCCACGTCATACTCACCTTCTTTCAATACCATACTTGCAAAGCTTGATATATGGATGTTTCAAGACTAGAACAAAGCTGGCGCTGATGATACATCTCTTAATCAACCAACTCTTTTGATCATTATCCGAACCAGTTCACTACCAATTTTGATCTCCAAGTACATCTGAACGCAAAAAGAAGTGGGAATTGTCTGCCCTTCCTGTTGCCACCTCAGACAACAGGAGTGCGAGAGCTTGGGCATTGCCAGCTACCTATTCCTCCTTCCATGTTTCTTTACTTTTACCCCTTATCGACTCGGATTGCACTAACCTTTGCTCGCCAGCCATCATCACCCTTGCAAGCTACATACTCACATAACCCACACTCCCACAGTCACCTACCTTCCCCGCTTTCGGCATCCCGTAGGGCCGTATCTAGGTGTCAGGTACAGCATGCGGGGTAGTGTGTGAGTGTGTCCAGCTATCGAGACAAGGACCTGCGTCAGACTGTGTGCATCACATGCATCAGGACCGTGTGCGTCGCACGCATCAGAACCTTCCACATCGCACGTACCAGGACCGCCACATGGTATTAATGGTGTAGGCACTCTCTGGCGTGCCGCATCTGTGGTACCCGTGTTTGACGAGTCTGTGGCGCTTGACTCGTCCCGTGCTATTATTTGATGATTTATCTGGAACAATCACGGTTGATCATCATTTATCGTCCTCAACATCCCTCTGCGCCATCTCATCCTCACAAGCACCTCCCCTCGGACCCCTCCTGGGTACGTAATGCTCAATACTTTAACCCATTGCACTCCCGCGGCCGCCTGCATAAATATATCACCACCAATGACGATCGCTACAAGCCACAAGGCATGTTAATTCAGATGCGGCAGGCCTCAGCTCTCACCGCATCGCTTTTAACACACATTCTGCGATTGATCGCTCGCCCATACTATGCAAGTTGGGAATTGAACACCGAATCTCGAAACCAACACAGACGCAAACACAAACGCTTGGATGCGAAGAAAATGACAACGAATGTGGTTTATGTATGTACCATATATTTGTTAATGTCAAATCAAGAGTCGCTGACGACTTCTCCCCGCGTCTGTAGCCCTCCTCCCATCGTCTCCCAAGTTTCCCAATCTCTTTTGCCCTGCCGGGTATAAAGCCAACCCATCATCGGTTGTGAACAAGTAAACAAATAAACGAAACATTAACTGTCATCGAAAGACCAATGGTACATGACCCGGTATATATCTGCACGCAGATCCAGAGCCCCAAAGGTCAGGCAGCTTCCGAGTCGAAGCCTCACCTGACCACTCACCCGTTTTTTTTTTCCAACCCTATCCTTGTCGGAATGATTCTGGAAAAGAATGTTAGGAATGCTAATGCCCGCTAGTTCGTGTATTACATAGTGCGGGCGATACCATCGCCTACTTATCAGTACTCATTTGCTGCAACACTATAAGATCCAACCACATTGTATATTCTTTCAACAATACACAAAAAGCATCACATCATACATGCAGTCATCCATTCAAGGTACTCTCGAAACAAACACGGCACGGCACTCTTTCAATATCGCGATTAGATGTCACTTCAACCAACAACTTGAATTTAGGACGTGACGCGCGTGAAGGTCCAGTAGTCAGCTGTGTCGCTGAGCTTAACCTACCGACGTTAATAGAATAAATAATGAACAAGTGCGACTGTCAAGGATATGACCGGAACGTACATATGTAGCGGTCTGTCCTGAAAAAGACCAGTAAAGCGAGTCGTTGTCAACAGGGGAGATCCTGACAGAAAAAAATAATTGTGTCATTAGTTATGCAACACATTCGGAATATATCGAGCTACACCGTGACTTACAGGTACTGGCCGGCCGTGTTGCTCTGCTTGATGATCCACTGGTAGTTGTTGGCGCTGGACTTGACGGTGTCTCCGCTGTTGGGAGAGTGACTGGCCGACGCATAGTTCGCGAAGACCAGTCCAGCGACGGTGTATTTCCCGCCACTTAATTTGGTAACATTCCACTGTTGGTGTGCTCAGCAAGAGTAGCCTAATCTCAAACAATACGAGCACGCTTGTATACCCACCTTGATATCGTCATTGCCGTCGTCGGTGGTCTGCGTGAGGCCCGACGAGATGTTGCCATCCGCCAAGGTCGCATACCCGCCGGTGGCGACGTTAGTGATGATGTAGAGACCAGTTTGGACGGTTCCTTGGACTTCAGTCATTGTTGGTATGAGTTGAAAGTTGGTTGTGAAAGCTGATCAGATGATTGGTGAGATTGCTGGAGATTCAGAACGAGAGTGAGAGGGCTTTTATACCTTTTTCTGTGCTCACTGGCTCGGCTCTTTTCGTCACACACAATAGCATCACGAAGTCGTTTCTCTCCGCCGAAATGCCAAGCGATGGATTGCATGAAGTAGTACCTGCCTTCCGGGTCAGTCCAACACCGTGGCCGGTAGTTTGATAACGCCTACCAATCCAGACATATCGCAACATCGACAAGGTCAATGGAAGGTGCTGATGTCGAGGTACCGTGATAGGCAAGGTTAAATGCGGAAGCTGACACCCATTAGGGTGTGATATTCCAGTGACTTGGTAAGCACGATATTCGTGCAAAACGGTACAATAAAAAGGGGCAGAAGGAGCAGGAGATACTCACTACAGACCCGGTGTGCGTGTGGTCGGTGTCCAGGCGATGATAAGGCTACCGCATCAGGAGATTCACATGTGGGTGTTCTCGATTATGTGAGGCAAAGTCAACGTTGATTGAAACTTGTAAGAGCGAACGGACGTACAGGAATGAAGCTGAGTCCGGTGCACCCACTGTGTCAGCTGTAGTGATCAGGCTCGGCTAAAACCCCATGATGTCAGCTTGAGGTGTTTTGATTGATACACACTCGATTCCATACTAACTATGACCCATTGCTGGAATGTCGATATTACTTGCAATGCAGTTCATAGAAGCTGTAGGGCGGTGGTTTTAATCAAGAGCTATGGCGGTGGTTTCAATCAAAGTCACATGACCCCGATGATCGCGTTCAACTGTTTTGTTTTTGGCAGTTCGGACATTTCCTCTTTTCTTTGTTTCCTTTCATCAGTTTTCAATTCACGCAAGGTAAGGCTTGTATCGGCTGACTCAAGCGCACTCAAGTCCTCAGAGCTTCAGAAGCCTGTACAGCTGGTATTCGTTGCCGAATTCATTTCTTCTCACCGGAAAACTGGGAACACCCCGCCGACAGGTCCGCAAGTTCGCAGGTCCATAACGGCCGTCAAATGGCATGCACAGCAAGAAATAGAAACATACGAATGATTGGTGACAAAGACTGTGATTATCATCTTAATCATTCCGGCCGTCTCATCTCCCTTGAGCATAATCTTTATCTAGTCAGGTACGTGGAATGATCTCCAATAATACTAGGGCATGTTTATGTTTCTCTTTCAGTAACAGTTGTTTTCCGGAAATCATCGACGCCGAAAACAAACCGTGCCTCTACTACGTATTTGGTTCTTCACCCCCATCCTTCTATTTTTGCGACCCGTCGATCCATCAGAACGTGTGTCGTAGTATGTATCGAACATCGTTGTGAATATGTATACGCTGCAAAACCACGCGAACGGTCCCGCGTCATGCTCACCTTTATATTTGGATGCTTTACGAGGCTTCAAGATCAGAACAAAGGCAGCGCCGATGCTACTATCCCGATAACGAAGTTTCTTTCGATCATTATCTGAACCAGTTCACAACTAATTTTGAGCTCCAAATACATCTGAATGCAGAAAGAAGTGGGAATTGCGCCACCATACCAATACCTTTCCTTCCATTGATATGTCAACCACAACAGTGACATTCACCTTGCCTTTCTGCATGGCATTTTCCAACCAGATCAGTCATTTGATCTTCACGACATGGGCTGTAAATTCCGTCGCCCAGTGCGATACCACTATCAATAAGAATCCTCCGAATGATTTGAGCTGTCTCATGACTTGATCAAATGCGGTATGTAGTATGATCTCCGTCTCCACGCTCAGGCGTATTTTATGTTTCTCTTTCAGTAACGTTTGTTTTCCGGAATCAACAAATCCGAAACAAACTGCCTATACTACTGTTTTGGTTCTTCACCTCGATCCTTGTATATTTTTGCGACTTGTTCAATGACTATACTCTCATACTCGACTGCTATTCGAGCTGCGAGCTGGTTCATGGTTTATTTTGACCTCGCATTCATGAAAGGCGTCAACCGCAAAGGTGGCAATCACCGCGTGCCTTTTTGCAGTCAGCTTCCAATGATGCTATCATTCGATCCAATCTTTCCAGCATTCTGTCGAGTCCGTGTGCGACTTGGTCCTAGAGCTTCACCAAGAAGCCGGTGCGATAACACGCTGCCAAAAATACCGGAAACGAGCACAGTACATAACAATCCCTTATAAACCTCATTATCCTGGACCCGTCCTGTCACAGATTTTCTCTGCCTAAGAGTAATCATCCCATTTTTGATCCTATTTCCATGCCTTGTGATACTGAAACCGTCACTGCTGATCCCGCCCCTCCTAACTCGGGACCTCTCAAAACTGGCTTGTACACCATCAATAACTTCGCGACATGTGGTTTCGCTCGCCTGTCCGGCGGTATGAGCGGCTCTGCCATCTCCCAGTGGTTCAAAGACACCAGCACTGGCCACGAGGTTCCCGAAAACATCAAAGTAAGCTGCTCATTTGAAACCCCAAGTCAAATATTCTCGCTTAAGCTCAGGCATGCTATCTTAGTGGAATTTCACCCTTCTAGACAACGGATACTACACGATTGCTAGCCATCCCTATCGCAATTTTGCTCTAGTCACCCCCTCTCCCGGAGATAATGATGTCGTGAAAGTACGGGGTGAAAGCTACCAGTGGATCGTCAGGTCATCACTGGATGAAGAGGGCCAGTATCTGTGAGCTCGAATTTGAACTTATTTTAGATATGCATCAACTTATGTTGGTCTCTTCGCCAGCATCTATCCGGATGACAATAATTCTTTATACTGGAGCTTCAATAACATGAACGACACCCAAGTATGTATTGCCTCTTCGCACGCCGGATACTAACTAACAGCTAATACTCCAAAACCAGGTTAGGCTAACTAATTCTGGTAATAATTTGTGGACGATTACTCCCGTTGATCCTTGATCAGTGCATGGAGTTGTCGTAAACACCGCTCGCGACAGTTATATACATTATTATTCTTGCGTACAGATCGATGACATATGGCACATATTGACGACGCTCCGGCCAGTCGATCCTTGAGAACGATATTTTGCCGATCTAAACAAGTGAGCAGTATGGTGAGCATCGCGACCTGCTGTTGACTTCGGCCAAATTGGATGGCAAACGGTAGCAAATGGGGCAGGCAGCTTTTTCCACCCTGGCCCAACCTTAGTCGACCATTTGATCCTTCACGACAAGGTCCATACAACCGTGAACCTCTCCGCAGGGCTAGTTTCCATTGGCACCACCATTCGATCCAATCTTTTCCATTCTGTCGACATAATTTATCGCAGTAGCATTAACGTGAAAAAGAAATGCAACGTCCGATTTACGATCGTCGCGGAAGCGCTGCCTACTGACTTGCTCTCCGAATCCCCCTCGACTATCACAGAACGTTGCGTACCGGTACATCTAACGAAGAATCACAGGAGTCATCGCAAGGTTTAGGTCTATTGTTTGATTGGAGTGGCAGCTGGCAGCTGGGGTATACGCACATGGATATAGTGGAAGGAAGAAAACTGCGAGGCCAGATAACTTGAAGGTTTGAGCTGAGGAGCAACGTACATCTAGGAGGAACGATGATAATGATGATGATGGATTTGCAAGGGATCGGAGTGGTGACCTACAGAAGAAGATACTAGGCTGCCAGCTCCATTGGTGTGTGCACACTGCACTAATACTTAGTACCGGAAGCGAGGGGCTAAGAACAAGAGTGTGGACGACTTGTGAGGACTGAAGTGCGGAGAGAAGAGTCTCTGCGTCCTTGATAGCTAGCCCGAGCACAATCAGGTGTAGTAGATTCCCTGGTGAAACAAGGCCCAAGAACGGCACGGCGACTCGATGGGCAGGTAAATAACTGACGAGTGTCCGTGTCGGGAAATGTTCTGTAAGGACTGGAGTGCGAAAAGAGGAGCCTTTGCGTCATTGACAGCCAGTGCAGTAGATTCCCTGGTGGGACAGCAGGGCAATTCAGAACGGTGTGGTGATTGGGGATGGGCAGGCAAATGATCTGCCAGTGTCCGCGTCGGGAATGTTGATATAAGATAACGACAAGTAAATAATCGAGTCCACGACAGGTCTGATCGCCGAAGCTTAAATGAGAACCGGAAAAGCGCAGCCTATGTGCTCGAAAGAATACCATCGCCTCGCCAGTGAGCAGTGCATAATGTATGCTGGGTCCAGTGTCACCACAGCCAGCAGGAGGTCGAGTACAACGAGAATCACAGTGAGTGTATTCGGAGCTTGTCGTCCGGTAGGTACGTGTGGCACGTATATTGAATGACATACACTAATCGCCCTCAATTCGATGATTTGTCTTGGTCGGAGAGTTGTACCGATGAAGTTGGTCCGACGACGACGAGAGGGTGAACTATTGATGGTCAGATCAACTCTATACATAGCAACAGCGTAGTGAATCTGCACCTTTAAGCGCTGGTTCCTGCTTCAATGCTGTCCCAGTAAACTTCGTTACAATCACACTCACATCATGTCGACCTCTGAGTCTCCCAAGCTTGCAGAGGTCCCACTGGCATTGCATCTTCCGACGAAAAGTTTCAAGGCACATACCGAAGAACCCGTAAGCAGCGTCGCGTACATCAACGGTGGGAAGCGGATCGTTACTGGGTCCGGGAAGCTGCGCGGTCGCAATACGATTCGGATCTGGAACCTGGAGGATGGAGAGGAGGATGAGAGCATGGAGCACAATCATGGTATGTGGGGCATGAAAGTATTACTCGGTGAACGGATGCTGGCCGTGTGTGAAGGGAAGATAGTGACTTTGTGGAATTTGGAGAGCAGGGAAGTGGTGTGGACAGCGGAAGTATATAAGGATGGGTCTTGGGTAACATGTTCGCCAGACGGGAAGTTGATCGCGGTGACCCGTGGCGAGGAGATTTTGCTGCTGGATGCGGAGTCGGGGCAACAGATCACTGGCAAGGATCCGCTGCGGCTTGGCGAGCATGTACGGTGCCTCGCATTTTCACCTGACGGAACACGACTTGCAGCGGGTTCAAATGAGGGGAAATTTCGAGTGTTTGATGTGGCGACGGGCGAAACGGTTGTCGGGCCAATCGACGCACGCACAGTTATAGTGATGGTGATAGTTTTCACGCTTGATGGGCAACAACTCGTCACTGCAGGTTACGCTTGGGACTGGTCCGAACCCATGCGAGTATGGAACAGCACAACAGGAGCTGAAGTTGGCGAACCAATGGAGCATGGATATCATGTTGAGCAGATTTCACTCTGCCCCGACGGGCGACGCCTGGCCAGTGCGGCAGCTGATCAGACAGGAGTCTACATTTGGGACCTCAGCACACATCGGCGGATCGGCGAGCCACTCCAACTCCAACTTGAATCTGAGTTTGACCCGGAAGACTACATCCAAACGCTCGCAGTCACATGGTCTCCCAACGGCCAATCCATCATCGCTGCGACTAATGCCGGCTGCATATATCTGTGGGATGACCTACCTCAGGCTCCCGTGGTTAGTACCCCCAGCCCTCCAGCCCTCCCAGTAAGTTTCAACTTACCTCACACGCCTATTTTGCCTTGATACACATTATTTTCTTTCATAGAGCACATCCCGACCTCGTGGAAGTTCATTATCATCATCCCTCCTCGACGTGCGTTTATCCCCACATCGTGATTTTCACTAACTCCGAGTCCATGTCTCCAGTTGCCAGCCGAAGTACCCCCTCCAATTCAATCAAGATCAACCGATCAACTCCCCGATGATTTTTTCGACGATGTACGCCTTCCAGGCTTTTCCGGCACTTGCATTAAATTAACTGCTGTTTCAAGCTTCCTGCCAGTACGCCCCCACGTCCCCAAATATCTGTAAGTATCGTTCATTTTAATTTGGTATTGCTCTCGCACTAATAATCCTATTCACTTGCAGACTATCCCCATAGCTCAATCCGAGGCGAGTTCGAGTCAGTATTACAGAAACTACTCATCTTCTAAACATCAAACTGCTAGGTCCCCTTAAATATGTCAATCCCCAGACCTACAAAATCCAAAACTGTGCGGAGTGTACCGGCATCTACACCAGCCTCCTCCAATACCGTTTTTGGTCGCATCGGTGCACGTTTTCGCAGCGACAAACATGCAGCAGAGGCAATCGAGATGCATCCGCCGCCTCCCAAACTGCCAAAATACTCACCAGTCGGAAGGGTAGCCTTAGCTGAGGCCGACGCGGTTAGTCCACACATCCCCGTTCTATTCTTCAATCTAACTGACTATTATCCCGCTATACAGCGCTTATATGTAGACAAGTCCAAGGATAAGAAACAGCGGGACCGTGACGACGAGTCAGCTCAGCCGGACTGGGTTGATGTGGAGGTCAATTGCTGGGATATTTTCCGGGCGGCGATCACGTCGTGTTGTTCGTCTCGCAGGGACTCTCAGAGTGACGACGAGTAGATGCGAGTAGTTAGCACGGGAGTTGGATCATTGCATATTATTTTGCACTATCGGTGGCACAGCGACATTGTATCTATCCTAATATATTCTTTTTGCTTGACGCTAATCCTCTGAGAGTCTACTGACTGAATAAGGACCTTGTCTACTGGTCAGTAGTTTACTACTAGTAACACAACCCCTATACCGTTAAGCTTAGGTAGTGCCCGATTGAGAGGCGACGAGTGCAAGCATTATGGCAACTTGAAGGGTTGGATATCCTGTTGAATATGCTCGTATGGCACGAATATCTATCGAACGCATGTTCGAGGATGAGATACTGGATTCAAGCTAACCAGTATAAACGAGGCGCGCTGGCGTTCATCATTGAGGTGTGCTGATGCTTAGTATTACTACTAGAGCATTCTGTAAGCCGCGGGTCAGTGCTGGCGAATCTTGCGAGAATGGGATTGACATACCGTAGAGGAAGTGAAGTAAATACAATACCGCACAAGGGACGGATAATGCGATGCTGAAGAGGGCTGCGCCAACATAAGAGAACGATAAGTAAAATTAGCGGCCATGAATGTCCCAGATAAATGATCACTAGTTCCAAGCAGTGCAGGTTCGTCAAGCACGGGCACCACAAATTTGTCAAGCATCACCGACGTCAGAGAGTGCCCATACCATCGACAGCAGGCATCGGTCCTGACGCAGATCTGCGGCTCGATAGCTGGTGATGCTGGCGCTCACACCCTCACACTCCTGCACACCGTTCCCGGCATCCGGATATAAGTGTCGAAAGCAGGGAGAAGCGGTGGAGAATTATATATAGAGGGACGGGGTGAATTGGGGTGGCGATGCGGTGGTGTGGTAATTTTCGAAGGAGATTGCTGTCAATGGGCAACTTTATGGAATACGAATATCACAAGGTATTCCGGGTATTCCTCCCGGTGGATCATTAAATTATGCAGGCGCGTGCCAGTGGTCCACGACATTCACTTGTGAACCATGCATTCAAGTACCGCATCAGATATTTAGCGACATCTGGTTACAGCTTGTTAAAGACTTTGAATGCAACTGCCCCCACAAGGGTTGAAAAATCTTCGCCGAGATCGGGAGCTGCAGTACCCTTTGGGTCCGAGTAGGCGCCGCCCCCTAAGTAATTAACGAGCAGAATAGTATACATATCCACGTTAATTCATATGATCACCTGGAACGAACGGGAAAAATAAAACACACCCGTTATGATATCACCGCACCCTATATCCTTATAAAACTCGATCCGTTTGGTCTCGCGCGCCATGAACACATATGAGCGCAGCTTGCTTGCTACCTTCTCCGTGAGGTATGTGCACGTCGTATTCGGGCTGTCCACGAGTGAGTGGGAAAAGTACACGGATTGCCACTCGTCGGAGCACTTGTCGACCGACCATGCCTTTAGTGACCAGTTGGCGCCGGCTCTGTAGCCGATGTCGAGTGAGCAGGGCCCAGGTTGTTCAGGCTGTTGCTGCGAGGTGAGGGCGGCCACGCCGAGGAGGAAGAATACGGGTTTGGGGCTAAAGAACATCGTGCTGTGAATCAAGTTAGCAATTGAGCTTTCTACAGAGAGAGGACTGCCTGCCGGTGGGTGGTTTTTTGATTTTGATTTTTAAAATCAAACAGCTCCGAGTTAATATAGATTTTCATACAGAAATTTGTATCTGTCTTCGGTGATACAGTAGGCGAGATCTGTAAATTGCCAGCCCGTACCCAAGTGCTGCGAGCTCACGTCATGTGTGCAAAGACCACAAGGAATTGCAGGTAGGAACCCGGATTCATGTCAAACGACATATGTATCGACCCCAACTTGACTCCAACTGTCATACATCTTGTTTCGGAGCAAAATAGACAACGAGTGACACTCCCAGATTGGTGCTAGATGTAAGGGTAAGCTATAATCCACTTGATCAGAACTTCAGAGGTTGTGATCAAAAAATTGCGTACTGCCGTCCGAATCTTGGGACACATTTATTCCGAGTTGGTCGTTTTCTTGCTCTCATTTGTCATGAAGGTGGACCAGCTGCCAGCGGGTTGATTGACATGACCATAATATAATCGACATAAGTGCACTGATGGCGTTCGCGTGCATGTATGATGTTGGTGGAAAACTTGAAGGTGGACGTGGAGCGCTGATGGATTGACAGGGAGACGGACTCGGAGTGGCCACAGTGTATAAGGAATCTCAACGACTGCAGTCAACAAGCGTGGGAAATGCTGCGTGCCGCCTCGCCGCCACGCTTGGTCGCAATTGTTTCAATAACATCAAAGGGTGCGTATTCTAGTATGGCTCAAGGCCAGCATAACCCACAACTAAAAAGCAATATATAGTTCTTTCCGACCCCGCGGAGCATGTTTCTGCTATATATCCCACTTCCACAGCGAATAGTCACACACCTATGGCAACTGCATTTAAACGTACCGACTGCGGAACTCTACACATTGAATAGCATCAACATTAATGGGTAATCCAGGGTAAGCACCTCGGATCCAAATGGACCAGTCCCTTTTATCAGCTTCAACCTTATTGCCTTGTTTCAGTGTTGCCGTCGGTGTATTGGAGCTACATAGGTAAATTACGTTTGCTGTGGTGTCTGCTCACTCATCCAACCTTTCACGTTGTTCTCTGGTAGATTTCCGTCACACCGTCGCCGGCGCTCAAGTTCCTGTAGACTGACCACACTCCCGAGCCCGAGGTCATGGGCTCGTCTGGAGCGGCTTTCCCAGTTGTCGCGGGTGAGTTGTATTGATTTAAGGATTCAAAGAAGCTTCTTCTTAACGCGCCCACTAGTCATGGCGACTGGGACCACGATGCAGGGCCTTGCCATACTTTTGACCGGTTGGAGGTTATGGTATCGACTGTCGATACGAAGATTCGGGTGTGACGACGCATGGGCACTTATCGCGATGGTCTGTGGCATAATGTGTCCCGTTGCTGACTGGGTAAGATTCAGGGCGCGTAAGTGCATCTCGTTTCTTCGAGAGATTATCATTGTCAAGTGCTTCAACTACGCAGCTCCCGAGAGGTCCATGAACGGATATTGGGTGTCAACCATAACATTCGCATGCGTTGTTTGGTACGTTTGATACTTTATGTTATCGAACTATCGGACTCATTATTTGGGCACTCAGGGCTGTGCGTATGAGCCTCTTATGCTCCATCGCACGATTGATGCCTCCCTGTAAACGAACTTCCCATATCTTAGCTGGCATCACCGTTTTCTTCGCGCTCATATTCTGTGGGCTTTTGGTCCAAAAGATTTACAAATGCCGCTCTGGCTGGTATTATCAGTCTGGCACCCTAACATGTCCTTTTTCTTCTATCATGGCTATTTACGAGCTCGCCGGTAAGCAACTGGATTCAATCTTTGCTCAAGTATTAAACATGCCAATTTACCAGTTGATGTCGTTTCTGATGCAATTTTGGCGGCGCTTCCTCTTCGCATCCTCTGGACTATCAAGCTTCGCAGAAAACGCCAGCGCAAGATGGTCCTCACTACTTTTTCTTCCAGCATAATCATCTCTCTTGTTTCCACATTTCGCACTACATGCCGCCTCATGGAACTTCCTTCATTGCTTCTTATCGGCGTACAATTGGAGGTATTTATTCGAACTGAACGCCTAATTTGAAAACAGACCAAAAGGCTGATAAACATCATCCGCAGCTTGTGAGCTGCCACGTCGTATGTAGCATTTTAGTGGTCGTCACCTATCTAGATCGCCGATTGGGCAATGGCGAGGAATCCGAGGAAGAAACCTCAGAGCACGAATCTGATTACCCAAGTCAGAGTTATTCCTTACATCTGACCACCGTGGATCTAGAGCAATCAAGTGAATACGAGACAAATAGCG
>MU268195.1:0-12613 GCA_021014935.1 Hygrophoropsis aurantiaca
CAATCGTTATGGCCCAATATAGTACGCACTTGATGCCTTGTTAACGCTGACAATAAGCCCAATACAATGGCCCTCCGGGCAGCCCTGGCCCCGGGCAATGTCACACGGTTAGTTCCATAGGTTTGACCTGCACAGAGAATCGATATAGTTTCAGGAGAGAAAGTCTAACCTGGACCTCCATCACATACTAGTAGCACCTACAAAAATATTCTTATTGCGTACGTAAATCCAATGTTACGACTATCGTTTTACAGAGATACAATGTAGTAGTAAAGTGGGAAGACTCTTAGGATCGCATGTTGTGCATTGCACGTCAACATGTTTCACTCTCGGGAGCAGTTCCACAGGCAGTCGCACTTTGGTATCTACAGCCATATCATAAACACGGGTATCGCACTCAGTCCCCTCTGCGAGACATATCTAATCATATCATAGCGCCCCGTATTATCGCTCCATATGCTCGGGTTACCTATCGAAGATATCCACGCTATACTTGACCATCTCCCGATTGACACATTGCAAAAACTTGCATGTGTATCATCCATATATCGAGTGGTGGTGATCAACTACCTTAATCGACGAAAGTCGACACTGTTCGCAAAGTATGTTGAAGACATAATCGAATTTAATGACTTGCTACGACATACCGGCTCTGTCGTGTCTGGCTCGCTGGCCTTGCAGCTCATCCTTCCCCGAGCTAGCATCAACTGGCTCAATACGGACATGGACATTTATGTTTCACTTCCACAGAAGTCCACTGTGGTGTCATTTTTATCGGACCGACGATATGTCGAGGTCGACACGAAGCATGCGAGCCCATATTACCCGCTCTCCGCTATTCATTCTGTCGTCACGATGGTCAAGGAGTCAAAACGCGTCGACGTCGTCATTTCAAACACAATAGATGCCATCTATCCAATCTTTCAGTTCCACAGCACACCCGTAATGAACTATATCGGTGCAGACACACTATTCTCAGCCTACCCTGACTTGTCAACCAGTTTCTGGGGACTGGAAAATTTTTCCTCCTCACAGCGCAGCGGACGTTCAATCGAGTATATGCGTGCGCGAGCGAAGTATAAGCGCCGCGGTTTCAACATACAAATTGCTTGTGCTCCTTGCGACGTAAAAGTCGTTGGTGAGCATGTCAGTCAAGGCTATACCCATTGCCGCAAAGTCATACGCACGTCAGATGATATCGATTGCCTACGGATGAGCTTGGATGCGACCAAACTGCCGGAGGATAAAAGTAAAGAGGGAGACGCAGTTGTTGTGTGGTCTCTACAAGGACCCTGCGGTAGCAATGTCCCGATAAAGAGAAGTGTCCGGTTGATTATTGTATGAAAGCTCTCGACCCCCCATAAATCTCATAATCTGAATTGAATCGAGTCCGGACTGAATGACCATAAGATGTATATGTGTATATATAAGCTTCGTACCACTGTAACATACATTACCACTTAATTGCCTCACCCTGCGCTCCTGCGCAATTTTTACGCCATGTACACAATATAAGTATCAAGTTTTCTTCTTGACAAGCGGAACGATGTCGAAACGACCAGCGCTGGCAAAGCAGGATCGGTAAATTATAAACATTGTTCAACATAATTGGCAATCTCACCTTCGAATAACCGCATTGACTGCAATGGTATCTTTGTCTGTTATGTCGAATATTTCGAACAGTCCCTGGCCGATATGAGAGTGTTTGATCACCAAGATGTTTCCATAAAACGGAGTCTCCACAAGTCTGGGGGGCGCAATAGCGTTAGCTAATAAGTTGTAGGGAGGGAAAGTGCGAGGATCTTCGATGAACAGAGTATACGAAGAATCCAGTGGGACAGAGCCGGGGAGCGCGTTCAATGTTCTCTGGAGGTGAAGTCGATGTGAATTGTCAGCATGATCACCTCGCTGCTTCACCCAGCAATCAACGTCCAGATTGAACAAGGTTTTGACCTTGGTAACCCCGATGCTGACGGGCACGGGCACGATTAACGCCTCAGTGCACAGAGTAGCAAACAGTAACCCATTGTAGGATTTACGGAAGCACTGATAACATATGTTAGAAGTTTTGCATTCAAAGCAAAATCGTATACATACCGGCACATGATACTTTATTTGTTCTTTGCGCATCGTGACGTCATAGGACAAGGAAGGAGGAGGTCTAACAGTAAATGCCTCTCCTGATGTATCGAATACGCGGGAGAAATTGCCGCAGTGTGGATTATGACAGATGGAGTTGATTCGCCAGTCAGCATTACTGCGCTTGACAAATTGTTGGACAGAGTACCGCATGTCCCAGTCCATACACAGCAGAGCGCTATCAGTACCTGCATGTCTCCAGGCAGCGGGGCATAATTGACCACAAGGGTGGCGAAGAAAATCATTTGTCTCGTGAACGACGACGTTGGGACACGACATGCAACCCATTGACTCCTCGTTTTGCACCACGCGCTTTCCGATGTTCGTGAGTATGGTGCGATGTGATAGAGTGATGTCAGGGTACAAAGTTACGATACCACCGGCCGTCATGAATGTCATGTCGGCAGTGCTGGGACTGTTAACGATGACGTCGAGGATATCGGAATAATGGCTTTCTGATAAGGTGACAACTCTGTTCCCCAACATATATGTCCCAAAACTCTTGATGCAAGGAGACATAGAGTCTTCGACCAGAAAGTCTTTGTCTAGTCGAAAGTCGTTGTCGATGAGCCATTCCATCAATTTCTTCTGGCCTCCGCCGCTAGCCACAACAATGTTAAGGTCTCTCGGCGCAGAAGTTATGACCTTTGGCTCGTATAGCATCCGCAGCGCCGCTGATCCGGTGATGACGGCCTTGCAGCGATACAACACGGTAGGAAGTTCAGACGCGCGAGCTGGAAAGAATCGTCGTGTCTGTGATTCAAATCGAATCTGAGCCACACAGAGTGCTATGGGTCGGAGGTTTCTACAAGTATGGCCGAAGGCAATGATTTCGGGGAGAGCACATTTCTCCATCACTAAACGAGAGAGGTCGGCATTTTGAGTGACTTAGCAATTGTCAATGCTCTAACTTTGTTTGCGTAAAACCAATAACTCACATCTTTTGGCAGCATAACTTAAACGTACCGCTGGAGAAACAGGTGCACCAACTACCCCCAATTCAAGGACAGACATAGTGATATAAGGATGGGTCAAAACAACCCAGCAAAATGTATTAAGAAGTGGCAATCAAAACGCAGCGAAATATGTATACCCCTCTATCATTCGTCGGTGTCTTACGGATTTGAGGCCCCATTGTCACCCACCACGTCGAATCTGTTACCACCAAGATGTCCGGGAAGGCTGTGGGAAGTCGATGAGACACACCGACCGATCGAACCAGATTAGCAGGAGTAATAACACACTGTCAATAGTTCAGATAATTTTTTTGAGTTACAGTTCATTGCTACGGATTGCTCTGTTGGGTATTTCAAATTAATGTTAGTTGCTTGTTAATTCGTCCACTACTGAGGATATGGCGCTTACCTTCCCATAAGCATGTTAATTACACTGACATCATCATCGCAAAGGTCTAGCATAACCATCTGGTGGGTTGTCTTCATCACCAATGCATTCCCTCGAAAGGAGCACCGGAACATGCGTCCAATGCAATTATTGGGTGTCGCCAACGTGGGGTGATCGACAATGACAGTGAACGGATTTTGAAAAGTGAAGGAGGGATCGCCAGGCATACACGCGAATACTTTGATTTTTGGATTGATCACATGGACGAACGGAGGCCCTTGGAAAATTTTATCTCCCAACGCCATGTCGTCGGGAGTAATTGGAGGTGTGACTCCCTTGTCAACGTTGATAGCTATCATAGTCGGGCGAATCATGTCATTTCCATAGTATAATGTACGGTACGAGTTCTGAAAGTGGATTCTCGTGAGACAATATACCCAAGATCGAAATTTGGCAGATCAATACCTGTTGGATGGTAACAGGGGGAATCAAAGGACACATGATGGTGGTACGGGTATAAAGCAAAAGCGCAAGGCTCAGAACTGACTATATGTGTCAGCTATGTCTCCTGATAGAGCAATCACAGCAATGCATAAGGCTATGCATCGAATCAATCCAGTTAGTAATCTATTTTATGGTAAATCGTCTTGCTTACAAGAATTTTTATCAGCGATATCTTGAATATATATCTGTTGCAATTTTCTATTTTTCCGACAGTGAACCTCGCCTAGCCCTTGTGCCGTTGGATCACGAGATCGAAAACGCGAGTTCCGTGGACGACCTATGCATGTGGTTCTGGTTAGGAGAGCATTGTATTGTTGGGGACTCGCCAACTGTGTGGAACCCAGGCCCTTTTCGCATAACCCGTATCGGCCGGACAACAACGTCCGAGGAAGCCACGTGGGGATACACCTTTTGCTTTCAAGACAGTAGCAGGAGGCCGCACTTGCAGCCGAATCGTGTTGTTCGGCGCTATATTGATGCAGGCGGCTACGTTCCTGGTTCTATTGGCACGGTGGTGATAGCAAAACATGAGTGGAAAAGCGGAGCACCTCTCGAAATGCGTGAGGACGATATTGGAGAGGTAATAGTGATATACAAATTGTAAGTGATGCACACACCATGGGCCACAATTTGTGAAACAAACAGCATTGCAGTATCGTACAATCTCACGGCAAATCTGGAACCAAATAACGAGCACAATTATATCAAGAAATAGTGTTGTGTTGGCAGGAGGGGTCTGTGCATGGAGTACCGAGTCTCCACCGATGGTGCTCGCCTATAAAGACGTTCATCGCACTATTCACATTGTTCCAATCTCTCACCCATATGTCCCGTAAACCGTTGACTCGACGCCACAAGGCAGGACAGATGTCGTGAGGATGCTGTTGGGATGTGGTTTTAACAACAAAACCCCGATCTACCATCGTGGTCCAAACTGAGGGTACGCCTCTGGTGAGAGGACTTCGAAGAGCGAGGTTGGAGGAAGTGTGAGCAGTGTACATGGACGCCAATCCCCCTCCAGTCATGCAAACAAATTCTGCAGTGCAACTGGCAGCCAGAAACGGGGTCAAGGCGCTGTTGTCCATACTCTCTGCGATGGTTACCGGTGGACGATCCAAATGTTCACATACAAAGTAGCGTGAGACATAGTTTTTGAGGTGTGGCGTGACAGCTGCTTGAGTTGGGCTGTATCGTTTTGAGTTGAAAAAGGTCAAGAAGATGTTGACAGAGTCGCGCGGAACTATGATGTTTAAATTGTGTGGGCGCCACGGCTGATGGGACAGCAACATCTTCAGAGCGCATGAACCAACGATGATGCCTCGATTTTCACGTAGCAGATCAGCAAGTGCATGCACGTGATCTGAGACATAGGGAGAAACGATGGAAGAAAAGCGAGCAACTGCGGTGTAATTCGCTTCAGATTTAAAAGTCTTATTGACTTGCGATGCGTTGTCGAGGATTTCAGGAAGCGAAAGGAAAGATAAAATTTGGGAGAGTAGATATCGAGAAGATAGCACTTTGTGATTTGCGCCATGGGCACGTATGGTTTGAGAAGAAGACATAGCGTTTTTTTCTTGGGAGGTGGATACCCATCGCCAGCGTCTTTTATAATCCCCGTAAGCTACAATAATTTCAATAACAAATTATTTTGGCAGGCACAAAATACATAGTTCAAGATTACAAAGATAACTAGAAACAGATAGACGAAGAGGGCTCTGATACTTCTGGCTCTTCGGGTGGGGGAGGAGCATTGGCGATCAAGGATACTGCTTTTAAATTGAGATAAGCCCTCCATTTTTCCCAACCCGTGTACCTCTTCCGATCAGGGGAGTACCGTTTGATGGAACATTCTACCATGACCAGATCACGTTGCTTGATGTCCCTCAACGACAACGTTGGCATTTTGTCTTTATCTGTGTATCCTTCCCGAGCGTCGTATACCTCCGCAAACGGTGTTGGCTTACAGTATCACAATTAAAGTCAATCCCCCCTGAGGAAATTTTAGCAAGACGTACTTCTTCTTTTGCACCATTAACAAATTTGCTCTGCCACGCAGAGACTCTAATCAATCCGGATCCCAAGTCATTGGTGCCTAGCAAGCTTGTGAGCATACAATTATATTTTTGAATATAAACTTACTACTAGCTGTAGCGGTGGAGAGTTTATTCAACAGATCATTGATTTTCTTTCCGCTGCTTAGAGCAGTTGGCAAGATTTTGATACTCGCTTGGTCTGCAACCTCGGTTGTCGATTTCATATGAAAAATTTGCGTAGGTTGTCCGATAATCCAGACAGTAATCGGCTTCTTCTCTGAGGCAGAGGTGGCGCAAATGACATCACTCAGGTTCTTGAACGGTTTGTTAAGTCCCCAGTCAATATTAGAAGGAATTTTATCGACACAATATATCAGGTGGGTGTCTGACGCAAAAGTCTCGCAAATTTTGATGCGTCTAAGGTCATCGAACTATCAGCCAATTATTAACACGGGTTGAGGAGTGGTGACTTTACTGCTTGACAACATCGTCAAATCCTGCAAGATGAGGACTAGATAAGTCGGCAGTGGGGACTCGAAGGGTCAACTGGTGATCATCTGGCGATGAAGTTGCAGTCGACGGAGAACTCTCAGGTGGAGTATCTGCGGTTGACGGTGAACTCTTAGCCGGACTCTCTCCAGCCGATGGCGAACCCTTAGGTGGACTTTCCCTATTCTATAGTTAGACAATGTTGGACTTGAATGAAGACGACACACTTTAGCTTCTTGGATGGAGAGCCTCCAGCTTCCTGACTGGCCCGTCGAGTAGTCATGAAGTCGGTGTGCGACAAATATCGACGAAGGCAATCGCATTTGCAAGAACTCAAGTTTATCATGGCTTCAATTTCAAATATACAATCTAGAAAGCAGATTAGGTTGTTCGATTGATTGTACATTAAACTAGATATAGCAAGTTGTTCGATCAAGTAAAAGACAGAACAGTCTTTTGGATCTTGGGTCGGGTCGAGTCAATTTCCATGTCGGAAGGGCGTAGTCTCTTTTTCCCCCCGACGTTTTGCTATGCATGCCTTGTCAGTTAAGAAAAAGAAAATTTATATGCCTGACACATGCCTTATTTAAATTCTCCGCACTAGCTATTTGGAGGACATGTGAGAAACCCAGGTGGATTTTAAATGCCTGAGATCCGTCCTTCTCCCTCTGATGAACGATGTCGAAAGTGAGACCTACATCTACAAAATCCCCTGGCGATAACATCAAATGGGAGCAAGCAGAGCGTCCGCCGTTGTCAGTTCGACGACCAATCAGTAACCGGTCTGTGAGGCACCATTGCTGTGCGATGGAAGAGTAAAGCTGCTTAGGATCGTCAGCAATTGACAAGGTTGTCACGGGGCTGTCACTGGCGCGCTGAGAGCAAGAACATGTGATTAATAAGTCCACAAAAACAGGGAAATTTGTACCTTTTTGAAAACTTTGTGAAATAGGCGAAGATCTCTAGTGAGATCGTTGATCGGTTCGTCATAGAGATTATCACCACGCAATTCTCGCTGGACAAGTTGACGTATGTGTCGTATTGCAGTGTGCATGGGAGCCCAAGCCTGCTCGTCACCATTGGACCTCAAAGTCAAGGAATGACACGCCCTCTGAGCAGATACATCCTCCCTGTTTCGAGATCAATGAGTGCACTGACTGACATTTATCAGTTATCTTGCACGTACCCATTCCAATTACCTAAAGTCCGGAGACAGAAAGCATCAAGATATCCTTGAACCCGTATAGATATGGGAAATAGCGTGAGGGTATCTGTGGCCGGAGGATTACAGTATATAACAATGTTTTCTCTGCGCCTTTCTGTTGCGGTGGGATCGCGAGCAATTTGTGCCCAGGTACAAATTTCGGCATACGTTGGAGGTACTTTCTCCCAATCTTCGAGGGACGCTGGAGACACATGTTCCCCGCCGAGCTTTCCAATATCATTTGACCATAGGTCTCGTGCCAACTGACCATCAGGAGCTACAGGATCGCTTTTAGAACTAGTTTGCTAGATATTTGATATAAAACATACCCAGCAGAAAGGACATTGTCAGCGGTGTTAGCCAAGAGAGAAAGTAATATATACCATGGCAGACTCACCTTTTATATACGCAAGCACGTGGAAATATTTTGACTCCTCCTGCTAACCACCATCATGTCGTCCTCATTCGAAACAGTGTCATCTATCGAAGACCTTTTTTCCACCCTTAGCTTATCAGAGCTACAAATGAATATGGCGACACAACCAAACTTACGAGAGAGGGTCCATCGCTTTCTTCGTTTCAGGAGAGACGAAGCAGTACAGCGTTTTTTCACGAACGTTGATGGTTTCTGGGCAATGCTAACTGAGGTAGAAGGAGTCATATCAGGCTCCTCGGCACTCAGGTTTGTCTTGCCGCGCTGGACCACAGGTTGGAACCCAAAAGACTTGGATATTTATATCCCATGCGAGCGCAAATCACCTGTCGTCGCCTTTCTTACCACGCAAGGCTACGACATCATCAGCGCAAGTGCTGACTCCTATGGAGAACTAGAAGAACAGGCCATCAGTCAGATCATTCACATGCGCAACGTTGAAAAATGCATAGACATAATTGAATCGTGCTCTGATTCATCCATCGCCCCAATCCTGCGCTTCCACTCCACCCCTGTCATGAACTTTTTCACGGCAGACGCATGTTTCAGCGCATATCCAAACTTGACCACCCACTATAGTGCTATGATCAATGGCGGGTGTCTCGCGGGTCATAGAGACCGTCTTGTTCGCTGCTGGAAGAAGTATGAAGAAAGAGGATATAGATATGACGATGTCTCTCGCCGCACAGTCACACAGGAGTGGGGACTCGCCGTCGGCGTCTTCGGGAGCGCGTTGTCGGGTCAGCGTCACTTTTGCAGGGAGGATTTTGATTGCCCACACACAATCCGCGCTACAGATGATGCGGGATGTCTGAGAGTCTTCTTTGGCGAGGAAGTCGATGAAAATCATCGTCAACATCGTTCGGTTTTGTCAGATGTATTGTTTTGGCATTTAGGAGGAGTACCGTGCGGAGGTGGAAGGTATGGCACACTTCGTCCATTCGCTAGCGTAACAAACACCAGTGTTTCTTGAACCATGACTTGTACCTGTGATAAATCATCATCTTTGTTTAACCTCAACCCTTATGCAAGTATGTAAGGACACGTGAGAGCGCTCCGAGTCTTCAAAACAAAAGGCATTAACACGACGGGCGGGCATGAAGATAAACTCAATGTACCGCATCGTATATCTTCTCGATCCACTCCACAGTGTTAGTCATCGCATCTCCTCGATCGAGCTACATATGCGGTGTACGGCCCCTCACTTTATCCATTAACGCTTTGAACCGATACTGATACATGCTCCACCAAACCTCGCCCTTCCTCCCAGATTCTTTGGGGAAACTATACGCCTTCTCCGTGCGCACACCTCCCTCCTTGCATACGGCAATCAAGTGGTATATCACTGGCACGACCAACCCGAGCTCACACGTCGCGCGCGCGGTGATGTCTGGCCAGCGGGGGATGAACCGTGAGGCGCGGCGGCATGGAGAAGTCGCATCGGAGCGTCGTTTCGATGGGCGGCGAGTCTGGTGTGACAAACAAGCAGTGCCGTGCCAGGAGTGGATAACGGGCCGTGCCAGGGATAGAAAGGCAGGCAAGGAATGCCAGGGATGAATGCTACAAACAAGAAGAATTAACCTGGTCAGTAAGAATGGACAGCAAAACGCAGCAAATCTCGGCGTCACTCGCCTCCTCGTCGCGCTCGCGCTCGAATTCGCGCAGGATGTCTTGGATGGGCGGCGAGACGCGGGTTTCGATGCCGCTGTGTCGGGAGGGTGGGGCAGCATAAGAAAGGTGTGAGGCGGGGCAGAGCGTCAGAGTGTATACATGTATAGGCACAACAGCCATAAGCACGCAACGCAACAGCAGCACAAAAGCACCACGCACGCAAGGAAATGGAGATCAGATGGACGAGAAAGACAGACGGGGCGACTTACCCGTGTTTCCGGCGCTAATTCATCCCAGCGTAAGCATGTACAGCGGTGATGAGAGAGAGAGGCAACTCACAGGTTTTTTTCGACAAGTCCTCGTCGTCGTTGGACATGGTGGATGTGTCGGGATCTCAATCCGCTCAATCAGGTCGTCACCACCACTCCCCCACGACGGCCCCGCCTCACAAGTATCCCGCACATTCGACAAACGCAACACCCGCTAGCTCGCCGTCAAATCCGCAACTACAACCACCCGCGCATCCCCCGAGCCACGCGACAACGTCAAAGAAGCGCGCCTCCTTGCGCGTGTCCGCAATAAACACCCCGGCGTCGTGGCCCTCCCGTCCTTGCAGTACGACGCGCCGAGCGCACGCGTCAGCCTCACGCTGCCCTTCCTCGCATTCGACCTCGCGTCCCTCCTCGCCTCGCTGGCCTTCTCTCCACACCCGACTGTCGATCTCGGGCTGCCCAGCGCGTTATGTCTCTTGATCCTTCGTCGCTTGATCAAGCGGATCCAAGTTCCAAACTGTACAGGTGAGATCCACGCAAAGCTAGCGCTAGTGCTATTCAGCATCCATCCCAGAACTGTCGAGGATTGCCTTCTTAAGATAAGATAGGTTTATAAGACATAGGATATGCGGGTAAGTGGATGTGAGGCGGCAACTTACCGATAATGAAACACTTCGAGGTGGACTCGAATATGCGCCGGGTTTCCTCGGCAGTGTCACCGCTAGAGCTTCTCGTTCATTCGCAGTGCATGCTTGCTATCCTTTTACCATCCTTTATCGTGGTCCAACGACGTCTTACGCCGAGCTCTAGTCAAGTCGTCAGCTTGCAACCCTGCGAACGGGCAACGTGGCAAAGTTTATGGAACATGTCAAGACGGGAGAAACGTACGTGGGTAGTGATATACCGGTAGTGAACAGGCCATTGAATTCCGAGTCTTTCGTTCGATGTGTCGTCCCGCTGGAGGCCGCACCGTTCGAAATAACAAGCGTTTTAAATCGAGAACATATAGAAAGACAAGAAAGATCAGGCCGGCGGCTACATTTGACCGTATGCATTATCTAGGTTAGGGTTTAGAGTTCCCTCAAGCTCCTGCATGACATCATCGCGCAGGAGGTTGAGGGAACCCTAAACCCTAACCCGAGTGGCAATATGTGCCCAGAGCCACGCTTACCAATATTGACGACATCCTGAAGCCACAAGAACAGCTCAACGTCAACAGCTGAACGTTCTACACAATTTGAAACGGCGCCCCTCTCACAGGGCTCGACGTATGGGCGTGACACCAGTAGTGCATATAAGATACACAGGTGCGTACAAGCATGGGTGTAGGTTTTGGCACAGCAAGCGATTATGTATCTGAATCGAACAGATTACGGTCTTATGTGGTGCTTGCTGGCGATGGATCGCGCAGCGCACTGATTCTCTGTGCAAGTCTTGCCTATGGAACCGACCGAGTGACATTGCCTGGGGACAGGGCTGCCCGGAGGGCCATTGTGGACGTTTGAACTTGACTCGAGCGGGAAGAGTCCATTACGCGATTCAGAAACTCCAAGTCCGATTCCGAGACAGGCTGCCATACGACCGTGAATGATTCCACCTGGCAATTTGTCGACAAAAAGCCATCATAACTTGCATTGGAAATAGTTTTCTTCAGTGAGTTTTCCGAGTCTTGGTCACGAACACCCAAGGCAGCCGGACTTACCATCTTTGCTTCTCTCCAAGTTTCTACTAACTTCAAATTATGGGAACAAGCTTCCGAACAACAGAGATGTCCTTCGGTGAAGCTGCAGCTCAGCTCGAGGCTGCTGAAAAAGAAGAAAACCACCTCCACCAAGGGCCTATGTACAAGACTTCGGAGTCAAGCTGCTCGTGCACGTTCAAAAGTTGCTCGACGCAAGAAGCAACCTGAAATAATCGCCAATTTTTCAACATCCGGCAGTTCCAAATTATATATCGCCGCCCTGCCTTGCGAACTGCTTCGTGCAATATCCCAGGAGGCGGATATTCTATGCTTTCGTAAGACTACACGATTTGAACTGGTCATTTCTCATGTCTGTCAGTACTGGCGCTACATTACGCTTGATACACCCTCGCTCTGGACAAGGATACTGAGTACTCCTCTATCCCACCCAGTCAACAGAAATTTTTGATCTCTATCTCCGGCGCTCACAACAATTGCCTTTGCATATCATTTCTGGTGCATTTTTTCCGCCAACCGAAATGGTCGTCCAACACCTGGATGAGATCGAGAGTTTAGCCAGTGCTGCTATGTCGTGCGCGAACCGATGGGAATCCATTGATATGATCTGTCCATCAGGTATTGGTGATATATTTTACGAGTTACGCAACGTTCACGCCCCTCTCTTGAAAGAACTTAGGATCACTGGGCAGCCAGGTCTGGAAGACCACCAGTTCGAACACTCAAACCTTTTCCCACTTTTTGCAGGCGGGGCTCCCTGCCGCATGGACAGGAATGGACTTCAATGTCCAATTGACGTCTTTCAATTTTGGCTGCCGTCGACGTGTCCTGTCCATGTTCATGTTCCTCTGTGAACTCGATCGAGCTGTTCTGGGATTATAATAC
>MU268197.1:0-12593 GCA_021014935.1 Hygrophoropsis aurantiaca
ACAAGTTAATTGAAGGATAGGCTTCTATTGAGCTTTTTAATAAAAGACTAGTAAAATTCTAGTAAATGGCTTGCAGTTTTCGCATTTATTGATTTTTGTTAATGTTGTGTTAGTTCCTGGACCGTGAGGCTCCAGGTCTTGAAAATTTAAAAATCCGTCTTCCAGGCCCGTAGCGGCCCGTATCTCTGTAATGAGTGGCTGATTTTATTTACAGTTCTTTGTCAGTGCCAATCGCACCCCCCTGTCTCCAAGTTGAACTCACCACCGTACCACAACTTCGTTTCCGCCGCCGTACATTATGTGTCATCATGGTGAGTGTGCGTTCTTTTCACGAAGCTGTTGCTGAACGTAAACAGAATTCTGTAGCTTCCACATCCGCACATACTTTGGAGGAGCCCTCGGGCACTCATTTGCACAGTACGTTTATTTTCCTGCCATTATTGGTCTCCTAAAACTTAATTGAAACCTCCGCAGCTATTGGTAGCCAGTACTGGTTTCCGCGACCACTCGTAGTTTCGGACGACCTTCAAATAGGTCGTGCCGTATCAGACATTAGTACAGCTCTTTTGAGACAGTCATTCGCATTTAAGCAGATTATGTCCCAAAAGGACGTAAAGCCAGCGGTGTATCCCAAGGGCATTATTATGCCGGTTTCCTGTAGCCTGAGGATATTAATAGAACAATTTCCGTTCTTTACTTTGCAAGACCTGAAGTTGATTGCGAAAGCGCATCACGTATACTGCAAATCCAGTGACAAAAAGGAATGGCTTCGATCATCACTGAGCCAACACGAATGCAATCAGGGGTGCAACAATGTGCACTACGAATTTGTGTGTTTGAGGAATAATTGGCGAGACTCTGACCGAGTCGCCGTAATCCGAGCGGACGGTGTCGCTACCTCTAATTTAACCATGAAGGCGAAGAAGGCCAAATACCGTATGAATTTATCCAATGAAAAAATTGATAGTATTCGTCATAAGGACCGTGTGCGCAACAGAGTTGTGCCAATGAAAGTAGGTGATGACGCGAAGTTTCCGCATTTTTGTACGGACAAAGAAAAGCGTGACATCATAGAATCGTGGCAAGACGAGATGAGCCCCTCTTCTCAAGAGCGAGGAGCCTGTGCCGTATGCGCACACAATGTGCAGCTCAAATCCCTTCAAGAAGTCGAACCCAACCAGTTTCCATTGACTTTGCTGCAAAATCCTTGCTTGCCGGAACACACCTTACCAACCACGTACAACTTGGTAGCATATGATTATGCTATCTTGCATCCACGCGGTATGGTCAATACGGATGCAAAGGATAAGCTGTTAATGTGTTCCACATGTAAGTCCCAACTGGTATGCAAACGGCCTAAGCAGCCACGCAATGCGTTGGCGAATTTTCAGTATTATGCAATTGATCGATTGCCGAGCGATATCAAGTCCCAGTTCGACAAAGCATCACCATTTGACTTGATGTTGATATCGAGAGCCCAAGCATCCCAAGTCACGCACCACTATCGTGGCAAGCGCGGTATGTATCAACCCGAAGAAACTTCTCAGCGCTATACACAGGGCAATGTTGGTATTCTTCCACAAGATTCTATCAGTGTTAGACAGTACCTGCCACCAAACGCTGATGACATTAAGCAATCAATGTGCACATTGTTTACTTCATGTAAAACAAAACCCACCAGAGAAACACTGAAGCAGCTAAGACCTATATTGGTTTCGAAGCCAATTGTCAAAGATTTGATAGAATTTCTAATTGCGAGAAATGCATGGTATCAGGCAGCTGACGTCACTTTCAGTGAAGATAACTTTAGTGGGTTAGTAGACAATAATGACGATAATGAAAATGACTTTCCAGCAGCCGTCGAGATATGCCATATTGAGGATAATGAGAAGGCAGATGTCAGCGCGCCCGATGAAGATAGTTGTAATGAGAATGCTTACGATTGCGACATCTTCTTGGAGGCAGTAGGATATACCGATGGCGAGCACACGCCCGCGAATCGTGAGGCAATGAAGTTGCGCGCATTATCGTTTGCATTGGATAAGAACAAATTTTTGGCATCACGCACAGGCGATGAGTTTATAGGCGACCATCATCCGGGTTTGATGTCGTATCTGTTTCCCCACTTAGACCCTTGGGGTATTGGCGGTTTTAACCATCCTGCCCGGACACCTGCCCAGAAAATAACATTTGAAGCTCAAGTGAAAAACCTACTCAAGCAGTATGACTCGCCATTCGTGCATGATGCAAATTTTGCATTCATCTGTTGGAACATCATTAGGAAAAAAGAGGTGAACACGAATAGCTGCTTTCGAGTGAGCAAGAATGCAAAGAATAATATAGCAGCTGAATTAAAATCCGTCGCACCAGTGCTGAGCGAAATGGAACGACGATGGCAGGACAAACCCTTCAGTAAACCTAAGAACACGTTGGAGAAGAAAGCCCTCAGCGTTATGCGTAAAATCAATGTAATGGCTACTAACGTTAGAGGAAGTGCGGGCTACAAAGTGGCACGAAGGAATGAAATTAGAGGTCTCATGCGAACATACGGCACACCTGCACTGTTTATTACTCTCAATCCACATGACATATCAAGTTGCTTGTTAGCGACTGTTGGAGGTGTGAATGAAGATTATTGGAGGGACATGTCAGCGTACGATCGCGCAAAGTTTGTGGCTGAGAATCTGGCAGCAGCAGCACGCGCCTTTGATATTCAGATGAAAGCATTTTTCAGACTTGTTGTTAAGCATGGCCACGGACCTGGTTTGTTTGGAGAGAGTGAAGCTTACTATGCGACAGTGGAAGCGCAAGGAAGGGGAACACTTCATTGCCATTTGCTTCTCTGGATTAAGGGAAACCCTTGTCCACAATCATTGCGCGACCGTATGCGAGAAGAACTTGGGTTTAAAAGCGATGTTTTTCGTTGGTTGGAGACTAATATTTCATGTGAACTTCCTGGAACGACAGAAGCCTTACCAGACGCCGATGGAATTCATATGCCTAAACCAGTACGACCAAAAACTGAAATGGATCCGCGCCTCGAGGTACCCCCTCAGTCGGCGGGCATGGACGATGAAACATTCGCATTTGAGTTCCGTGAGTTTGTTAAGAGACTCGCGATCGAATGCAATTGGCATGTCCATACGGATACGTGCTACAAGCATTTAAAGGATGGAGAAAAGCGAACTGAAGATAATTGCCGGATGGGTATAAACGGCAAAGTTAAAAAATTAACTGACCTCGATCCGGAGACGGAGTCCATTGGCCTTAGACGGTTGCATCCCAGAATCAATAACTTTAATGACGTAGTGATATTTCTATTGCAGTGCAATATGGACATCAAATACGTTGGGTCCGGTGAAGCTGCGAAGGCCCTTGTTTATTACATTAGTGACTATATAACGAAATCAGACCTACAGGTACATACCGGGATATCAGCTTTGAACTACGCAATACATCGCAACGAAACTAAGTTTGCTAACGACGCTGATAGTGCTTCAGATGATCAGAAACGTAGCTTGCTTACAAAATCTGTAAATTCAATGATGTCAAAAACTGAGATGTCACACCAACAAGTCATGAGTTACCTTGTTGGAGGCGAAGACTATTACACTAGCCATTCATTCGGTGTCATGAGACTTTTCGAATTTGATAGCTTATTGAAATCCTATGAGTCAGATAATGCAGCACTGTCATCAGTTGAGGCCGAAGCGACAGATGACGAAGCAAGTGACTGCGTGATGCACGAAGAGCAGATAAATTTAAATATCGACCAAGGATGCGTGACAACGAGCAGCCAGATAGAGGACTATCAATTGCGTAGTGAAGATGCTGCAATAAAGGATATGAGCTTGTGGGAGTATTGCGAGATGATAGCGAAAGAGAGGCGAAAGCCTGACGAAGATGAATCACTTGACGACCAAACTTCAGCAAGTGAAAATGACGAAACAGATCCTAGCAACTGTAAGCGACATGGTCGGAAGAAGTGTCTCCGAGCAATATATGCAAATGGTCATACGCAAAAAGAAACTCACATAGCAAGACTGCGCAAAGTACCTATAATTCCCGTGACGTTGCATGACGCGTTTGCTAGGCCCGACCGAACAGACAGCGAGCGCGAAAAGTTCTGCCGATCAATGCTTCTTCTTTTTAAGTGCTGGCAAGAACCAAGCGACATCAAGGAACATTATACAACATATACTGAAGCTTTTGAAGCTTATTCCATGCCTCCGCACCTGCAAAGGATAATCAGTAACGTAAATGTAGAAAACGAGTGTAAGGATGCGAAGGAAACATACTCTAGAGCGGTGCGTGATGGCAAACAAAAACCATCAATGTATAGTATTTCGGACGGTGTGGACATGCCTGCTGGCGATCCTGATCTACTAGCATTGTCTTTATTTGCTGACTGCAATCTGGACAATGACTCTGATGTTGAGTGCGAAGACATCGAACAAGATGATGGCGATAACATGACGGTAGTTGGTCAGGGCGGACTTGATGATGACGCTGTGCGAGCGATTGCGGCAGCTGATGCTGCTCAACTATTTGCCGTTAAGAATGGAGAGACCAAGACGATGGTGACAGTCTTCACAATGATAAGCAGGTTGTGAGTGAAGTGATCAGTAAAGACCAACAGGACATACTGAAAGAAGAAAGAAAGTTCATGAAAGCAGAGAAATCTAGAAAGCGACCATTGACTGTCGAGTCTGATACTGATGTTGGGAGTGATGCCAAACATATTTGTAATGGAAGCGCTATAGGAAATAGTAGCCTGCAAGTAGAATCCATGCTGGACAACATGGATGTTAATGTCATACACTCTAAAGAGCTCAGTAAAGATGAAAAATATCAGATCATACGTGACATTCAGGAGAAGTTCAGCATGAATCAAAACGCGGAACAATGCCTTGCCTTAAATATAGTTGCTGACCACTTTATTAATGAAGATGTTGAGCAGTTGATGATGTTCATCACCGGCATCGGTGGCTCCGGGAAGAGCCACGTCATCCGAGCTATCGTCGCCATGTTCCGTGAATGTGGCATGCCGAACAAACTGATGTTAAGTGCGCCGACGGGCTGTTCAGCTGTTTTGATAGATGGGTATACCATTCATGCTTTAACTTTCCTACCAAAAGGTAACTTTAAACCGAAGTATGATGAGCTGGAACGGATTTGGCGCACTGTAAGGTATTTAATTTTGGATGAGGTATCAATGGTGTCTGCGGAATTACTGTCGCAAATATCAGAGTGAATCTGTCAAGCAAAATCATGGGATACTGCATCAAAGGACCTACCGTTTGGTGGAGTTAACATGATATTCGCAGGGGACATCGGTCAACTTAAACCGGTCGCTTCCCATGCACTATACAGTTATGGTCTTGTAAGCAAGATGGCTGACGGCGTGAAGGGGAACATCAAAGGACAGACCGCATTGCATGGTGCTTATCTATGGCGTCTAGTTGACAAAGTGATCGAGCTTAAGCAAAACCACAGGGCTAAAAACGATCCTGAGTTCATAGACCTTCTGGGCAGAATACGTGAAGGTAAAGCTGACACTGGTGCTTTTCCTAATGATCAGCATTCAGATTTTGCCAAAATCTCGAAACGTACCCTTGCTCAATTAAATGCTGGTGACAGTGGCCCTGTCAAGGACTTTTCAAATGCTCCAATAATTGTTGGCCGTAAACATCTTCGCGATGCAATTAACATGAGTAAAGCACATAAGTTCTCTAAGAAAACGGGACAAACATTGGACATATATGACGCAGTTGACAAGCACGCAAAGGAGGAGCTTTCCGGCGAGCAGCGTAAGCGAATGTTGCGCGTCAGCTCCACAATGTGTCACGACGCACTCGGCCACTTGCCATTAATACCTGGCATGCCAGTAATGGTCACTGAGAATATTGCCTCCAGTGCTAAGATAGTAAATGGAACAGAAGGTACCCTCGATTCAGTGAAATATCGGACAGACGATCAAGGCAATAAAATTGCAGAATGCGCTTACGTGCGTGTTGATAGTGCACAACTTCACGTCCCAGGTTTGGAACCGGGAGTGATACCTATCTTTCCTACCGTTGAGTCGTTCAGATACGCGATGCCTGGAGGAAATAGCTTCACTATCAATCGCAAGCAGCTACCTCTGTTACCTGCATGGTCATACGTTGATTACAAAGTGCAAGGAAGATCGGTGGATAGAGTGGTAGTGGACCTATGCAGCGCAACAAAGCTATCTAACGTGTATGTCATGTTGTCCAGGGCACCAGGATTTAACGACTTAGCGGTCCTTCGCAGCTTCAATAGCAGAAAAATAAATCAACCACTCTCACAAGAAACTAGAGATGAACTGGCGCGACTCAACAAATTGATTATCACTACAAAAAAGAACTATGATTGCCGACACCAGCTACAGTGAGGCAGTTGCTAAGTCACGGCGAATACAAGCGATGGTAACTCAACAGTGTCGATATTACATGGAGACCCACCAAGACACCACGCTACAGGTCTCGTCGCTTCATGTCGCTGATCTTCAGAAGAACCTATCTTCACTGTAAAACATCCGCGATCTACGCTGGTTCGAAGTCGCTGGGGGCAGTCGAAGTGTTCCCCGCACTGATGACTGTCTGCTGCATCTTCTGTTTCCCAGCTGTTAAGGTCGCGAGCGAATTTAAACCCACGAGCGGTGTACTTCAAAAGACATGAAAGGGATCGGTCAGAGAGACTCCCACTGGCGAATCGTATTCCGTTGATAAGACCTCGTTTTCGCTTGGTGAGTTCTGGGTATGCGGCGAAGAAAGTGTTACTGTTAAAATAGTTCATGACTATCGTGCTGTGGAAGAAAAAGATAGGCAATATAGAACTAGATGATTTGGAGATGATAATGTCGACTTTCTTGCCGGAATTGATCATGGTAATGACAGTCTCGATTTGCGTCATGTCACCGTATGCGTAAGGGGCTGAGGATGGGCTCTGATTTGACAATTGGTAGCCTTGTCGGATGAAGTGCGTGACAACATCGGCACATGAGGAATTTGGCACATAGAGGTCCATGTCGTTAATCGGCCATTGAACCGCGTCTTCAGGCAAGAACAACCGAAGAGCGAGAGAACCTGATATGACCGCGCCCGTATCGTCCATTAGAGACTTCAATGAATCAATGTCATCGACGAAGTGAGTGAGGAGCGTGTCCCTCCGAGCTTCAATGTATCGAGAGGCAATGCTAGAACGTGCTGTGTAGGTGTCTCGGAAACGCGCAATGTCAAACAAGCTGATAGACGCCAACGATAAAGGGTCCATTGATGCTGAATGAGTTTTATGGTAGAAATGTGAATGATGGCTAAAACTGAAGAGTCCTCCTTTTTATACCGAACCAAGCTGATCTAATGATGTCAGAATACAACATTGTCAACCGCACAGTCTGCCCGCCGTCAGCCACATATGGTTTTGGACTGACACCAGAGACGATAAATAGCTTGGATCACATTTTGTCCTTACCTTCATTTGCGTCCATGTCTTTCTTAACCGGTAAGGCTTTACCGAACCACACTTCACCTACTCATCACTGACTCAATCGCAGATAGCGCCGGTAATCACTTTCAGTGCCACTTCCCGCCCGCTGAATATGCCGCCATATCAGTTCTTTTGCAACACGGAGCTTCCGAACCATGGAAATCTTTTCCAACGACTATAGAATCCATGGTCGAATGGGCAGAAATGTTTAAAGATACTGCTATCAGAGATCGTGTGCGTCAATGGACGCTCATCTATAAGCAACCTCAGGATCAACCGATGTATGACACTGTCTATCCTATTTCCTTACGGTTGCATGGGTACATCAAAGACATGAAGATTAACCGATTGGGAAACTGGAATGGGTGCGCCGTACTCCCAATGAATATTCACGTAACTAATCCTAGCACAGTGATGTCGACAGTGTGCCTTACGCCAGTCAGACCATGCTACTCAGTGGAAAAGGAAATCGCGATGCGTGGATTCCAACGCTAGATTGTCTCAATCTGACAGCGAACTTCATCTCACGTTGCTTGAGAGTGCCCTTAACCAAGAACAATCCGTTCAAGAACAGCCTATTTCTGCAACGCAAAATATTTGGGAAGGTGCGTGGGCTGTGTATGCAGTCACATCCGACTCTTATCACTTCTACAGAAGGCAGATGGAACGCAAACTATACTCTCACGCGCACAGGATCCCGACAACTTGCTGTCTCAACTCCCTGACGATTGGGTGCTCACAGATGAGCTACAGATCGGAGTTCTGGATGCTCAGCACAAGACGCAACGATACAATGATATGCTGGTTTCCATCGGCGATTTCGTTGAGGTCGCCGCTAATATAGACGTCGTTGTTTTCAGTGATCACGCCACCGGCAAAAAAGGGCTAAAGGTACATCTATCCTTCGATCACCTACTCGTCCTTGTTGTGCAGCCCGAGGACAACCCCGTCCAAACTCAAGCAGGAACAACTAAGCGAAAGGCTGCAGATGCCCCGGCAACAGTGAAGAAGAAACGCCATCTTTTAGAATTTGATGTGGAGCAACGGATACCCAACGCAATCGAAGCCGACGTCACCACGCCCACCACGCGCAGTGGTGCTGACGGCGAGTCCGATGTCTCAGAACCAATGAATCACTTTAGTGGATCCGACGATGATGACACAGGCAGCTCTACCTATGAGACAGATGTTTCAGATGACGAGAATTCTTCATTGAAAGACTATCCCGATGCTTTGCGTATGTTTGTATAGGGAACACTGCGTTTGATCGTATTTCAGACACTGGGTATAGAGTCTCGGGTGTTACTTATCTATTTGTATAACGGACGCGAAGTGTGATGGACACGAATGTATAGTGAGCCTGAGCACTGCCTTCAGAATATTTGTATGGACAATACAGCTACCTCCTTAATACTTGTGTTTCGGAAATTTTGTAAACTGGATCAATTTAATGTAAATCCCCTATGCGAGTATTTAAACAGCCTTGACTTGAACTTCGCACTTCATTGCCCCAAGTACTTCGCTCTAACATGGCGCCCAAACGCACCGCCTCACCTCCCACCGATGCCACTGCCACAAGTGCTAAGCGAACAAAGTACTTATGTTCCTGCTCGCTACTTCACAAACTAACCACGCTCCAGACCTGCCGCACAGTCAGCCAAGACAAATAGGTGACTATTACTGCATTATACGCTACCTCAACTTACATTGTATTCAGCGAATCCTCGACCTTACATGAAGAGGTCAAACCTTCCGAAAGCAGTGACGTCGCCAACAGGTAAACTTAAATGTGGTCGGTCTAATAGCCGAAAAACTTATTTCCATTTCCACAGTGGAATTACTGCAGATGATGATGATGCCCGCAAGTCTCTAGAAACAGCGAAGGTAAATGCTTGTAACATTTCATTCCATGTACTGATGTATCCCAGAACAATTTGCAAGCTGACAACAACGCGAGCATCGCGGTTAGAGACCAGACTGTATGCATCCGAACTGTGCTGCCGTTCACTACCCGTCAACTAGCCGACAACGAGCAGCTTAAAACCTACAGTGACGACGTACAAAGGTACGCATTTCTTACTATCAGCCCACTATCATGCATAATGGTACAACACATAGCCGCATCAAGAAAATGTCAACCTTTTTCAACGAGAAAGCAAACATATACACTCTGGCAAACTTATTGCCTACTGCTACTTGGGGTCCGTACCATCCTCAACCCTCTGATGACCGTAGCAAGACCTTATGCAACCCCGCTACTGGTGACCCAATTAATGTGTGGATCATCGGTCACATCACGCGTGTGGGATTTACTTGGGACAATGCCCCTGCAAAACAGGCTTCAATCAGCGTGGCCTTGCTTTCACCGCAGCTGTCAAGGCAAACAGCCAATGTCCTTGCTCTACTCAGTGATCCGCCACAAGGTTAGGGACACAATCTTTAAACGAAGTGCATTCATTAACCCATGTTTAGCGACCATCAACAGAGGATGGGCAAATGTACAGGCGGCGAGGTGGCAATCAACTCGCATGGGCAATGGTGTCAATTCCCAGGTAGTATATTTGACTGCATGCTTGTTAGATAACTAATGTGTACCAGCCTATCTTATTCAGCGCTGTTTATGACGCCCGGGACAAATTGGAAGCAAAAGCTAAAATGGAGTGTCTGTCCCCACTGGAATTAAAGCACCGTGATTTAGTCTTGGTGGAGGCAAAATTGAAACGCTACAACATCAGAGTTGACAACAAGTGGACCTCAAACACTCAATTCGAATTCCACGCCATTAATCTCATCCATGCTTCGGATGGTTCCATCGCCGAGGAGGGTGAAGTGGAAATTCCTGCAGAGGCCGACGATTTGTGCCTTTAAATGTTTCGAATTAGTGACATGAAGTTCGGACCCTAATTGACTGCATTTTCAATGAGATGTGTTCTTTGAACTTGTATGATATATGGCTTGACTCACTTTAGAGATTTATTATTCCCGCTATCTTGCATTATTAGATTTGAGTGTATCATCCACCCAACTTTGGTGCTGATCTTGCCAGTTCAACATAAGTAACGTGACGGTGTTCAACTTCAAGGAGCGGTGACATCACTCGGGCAAAGACCGTTACCAATTCCAGAGCCCTCCGGGCAGCCCCGGTACCGCAAAATCCCATATGCACATATAAAAGTGCCGCAGATACCTCGACTGACGTCACAGGTCGAGGAATCTGTGGAAATCACGTGGATACGTCCCACTCGGAACCAATCCTCGAGTTCACGTGATTACAAAATATAACCAAGCTTGACAGAGCTCAACGAAGGCAAGAAAGGCCTAAAAACGGCCAACGAAAGATTAACGAAAGATTTATACCTGTCGCTCCGGTTCCAGGAACAGAGAAAAGTTAGCAGTTTGCACCTTTCCTATTTGCAATGTTCGGTATGTGCACATGCAGAGTTCTGATACACTATAGCTAACAAAACGCAGCTCCTGAAGAAATACAGTTGTCCAGTCTAATCAGATGCCTGCTGGACGAGCAACCTACCATGAACATTTCCCGATTAAAAATTTCGATAAAGGAGGTCGAACCGGAATGGATTGTAGGCAAAAAGGTAAGACATACCCAAAAGCAAATCCGCATACTCATGAACATCGCGGGCAGCGCATCAAATCCATCAAAAGACGACTTGATTTCCTCGAAGACCTTCCGAAAACAGTGTGCTTGGCAATGGTTGTACCTTGCGACGTTCTCCTCTGCAGATCGCCCATAGACCTCAAAGACCGTTGCATTCAAGTCCATCTCCCTCTTCTGCATTCCCCCGATGAGCTACTGAATGCCATTGCGGGACACCTGCTCTGCAAAAAAGACGATCTCGAGCAAGGACTATCCTTCGCCTCGCGTCGGTACACCAACGGAGCTTTTCAATACAAAGTGTTTACAAGCCACATTGCAGCAAGCGAGCGCGAGGCCGAAAACGTCTACCTGAAGTGCCTGTTCCCTAGACGACAATCACATCTCGGACCAATGGCTATCGTACAAACTATAACGACTGATGAAAATCACGAACCCGTAGAACTGGACTGCATGGAGCTATGTAAGACACTATGGTGGTACCGGCTATCAGGGACTACAAGTGCAGACGAATTCCTGCGTAGACTGAAAGAACAATCATATGCGAGACACCTATAGGGGCTTGCTTTAGTACGCCTGTCTCACTTCTCGAGAATAAATAACTTGAATGTGCACATTGCTATTACTTACCTTCCCTGCACCATGCTTCCTACCAGCTCAGACAATATCCACCACACGTCTAACAGCGTATACACCATATGGGCGAACAAGGTAAATACTAAACACAATACACAATATCAAATTACCCGCCATTAACAACTCGCAGAATCAGAATTACGTGAGGGGCCTAATATTGGGCTCAGGCTGCAATGAGCCTGAACTGATAGACGTCCCCATCAACTCGCCCGAAAAATTGCGTATAGATTGCTGGTTACCCCCCAAACTCGGAAGCGAAGAAACAACTGCTGTACAAAGCAGCACTTTCATCGACTTCCCTGGTTGCGCACACCACATTCTGCCCGCCCCATACACAGTTTTCTATCTTGCCCAGTCCCAAGAACTGCCGAAAAACCTGTGTGCGACAATGTATGCCCATCCCAAACCGTCCACAGCCTTCCGCGGCGATATCGTAGTGCTGAAAAAGAAAGGAGACGGGTGGTATGACATGAACGGAGACGACCTCAACTTAGCGTGTTCCGTCGTTGGGTCGTGAGTGATCGCGACTGCACTCTGAGTCAAGCTAAATGTTTCTTTCTGGCAGAGCAATCACTGGAAATATGCTAGAATAGCACTTTTATCGCGACAATAGTGACGCTTATATACATTTCTCTTGAATAACCAAGCAATAGATGTAATATAACAGTGGTTGTTTCACTCTGAATGGAAACTCTGGGCCTCAATAACGGTCCAGGGATGCCCGAAGGGCCCTAGTTTAAGATATCAGTATAATAATGATAGCTACAACTTTTGTTAGTGAGTCATCAACAAGTTAATTGAAGGATAGGCTTCTATTGAGCTTTTTAATAAA
>MU268198.1:0-12536 GCA_021014935.1 Hygrophoropsis aurantiaca
AAAGACGCCCCCAGATGAAGAAGTGGATAGCGGAACACAATGGACGGCACCAAAGCTGACTTATGAAAGTAGTAGCTCGCGACCTGCACATCAGCACCTCAGGCATTACTTCTCGGTGGCAATAATGTATCGAAGGGATAAGGTTTTTGTGTTGAGGTCAACGTATCTGAGAGATCGACCTCCACGAGGGAAGTTTGCTGTACCTGGGATAAATATAGATTGGCTTCTGTGCGAATCATTTTTGGAACCTTAAACCCGCTCGGGAGCATCCCACGAACTTCGCTGCAGCGCTGGTTTACCAGCTTGGGCGTCCTAGGTAACATGTAGGCCTGAAGAGGGCCTCAGGCCTCATAGACGAGCCTTACCTTGAACCTCGTCGTCGAAGACCATTTAACTTCTTTGAATATCATTTCTATGTTCTTTTTTTACTGAAACCTAGTCCAATGCCTCTCAATTCTGGAACTCTTATCATTCGTGGTGAACGCGCGACGCAACCGACATCCTCAGGTCTCGGCAAACAGTTTGTTAGCCCCAAGAAACGACGCAGCAAAGCAAAAACGCAGACATTAGTGTCAATTCCCGGCCATGCGCAGAAACGGCAACGCCTTCTAGAGAAACTAGCGCAATTGGACAAGGATTCAGGCGACGAGGAAGCTATTAATCACAATGTTTTCGAGGATTCATCCATGGGAGAGGATCTGGACCCTCCAAGACCTATGACACCAGAAGTACAAGCTGACAATGCCGACGTATCCATCACACCCGCTGCACCACCATCTGCAACCCCAACAACGCGCCGGGTTTTACCTGACTATTCCACAGAACGTCTCTATACAAGCTGGAAGCTTCTTGTCCCTACTCTAGTACAAGGATATCTAACATACACCGCGGCAACTATTGGAACTGCGGTTCAAGCGTCCGAAAAAACAATCTCCTCATGCGCGACGCAAACTTGTGCTTTCAAAGTTACATCCATCACGGCTTTATATTTTGATCGTAAGTCTGCTAATATATCACATCATGCTTTTTTTTACACGTATCTAGACTTCAGATCAATGGACGTATATCATTGCAACTGTTCAACTATAGGTCAAGTCTTAATCACCCATGGACTATTCCCAACTGCGCCTTCACAGCCTCGCATGGCTGTTTCTGTCGAACTGCTCTCGTTCTATCGCGCACTTTTCGAGCGTTCTTGCGATGCAATAAATGCGTTATCATCCGCGCTTCATACTTTCTATGTCCGGCGAGGGTTTCGGATGACCGATCGGAAAGTGAGTCCTACTATTAGTATAGCCATACTCATTGCCACATTTATGACCTTCCTTGACAGGGTGACACCATTCTAGAGCCATTTCGGCGTAGCTTGGGTCAAGCTGTTCAATGGTTCGACGTGCTTAGTATAGAAATCGAGCACCAAACGGAGAAAATCCTTCAAGTTTGTCGCGAAAACATACTGAACGCAACTCACCCTTCTCCTCGGAGTAATCCCTCAATAACGCTGCCTTTAGCGATCTCCACAACGGCAGCTTCATTAGCTCGTTGTGCAGACATTCTTATCAAGAGATGCCCCGCATGTTTTGGAGGTAAAACATTTGGTAGGACACTTGAAGAGTAAGTTCTAACATCAAGTCCGCGAGAAGTACTGACGAGGCTCTTAAGAGGTGCAGATATACATGTGGCCCTTGACGGGAATTTCCATCACCGCCATCGACGTTCCGCAGGCGATTGTCCGCCGTTCTTTACACCTGAATACATTCTTCCGAAGGCACAAGTCGATCTAGTTGGAGTGCGCATCGAGCGAGAACGAAAGAAGCCGCCCAAACCGTACAAGTCCCCCGTACCTGACGAGGCTATCGATCATTGTGAAAAGGCCTACGAAGCTGCGGATGGCAAGAAACAAAAGGCCGCGATGGACAGTTTTGACGATACAGGCCTCATGTGTCTCATTTGTCGTCACGATATTCCGTTATTCTTTGCGAATATTGATACCCCTGGAGAACAGCAAAAATTCGGGGTTGCACTGATTGAACACGTTTTCTCACTTCTACCTCCTCGTGCAACTGTTGTTGCACTTTATGATGTTGGCTGTGTGCTAGCAAGATCAATTGCCAAGGTAAGGAGCTGTTGAATATCTGTGCTGTCACTTACTAATGCAAATTAGTTTAACTTCCTTGCAGACGATGTCGTCCAGCGCCTTCGATTTACTACTACTGCCATGCATGCCTATGGTCATGAGTGGTCCTGTCAACTCGTTTACAATCCCAGAATGTCCGTTGGACTTGGGTTGAGTGACGGCGAGGGAGTTGAGAGGCTTTGGTCACGATACACCCGACTTATAGGCGTTGAACGTTCATCCTCGGTATGTTACCTTTACTTAGTTGTTCACGCCGCTAACTATTAGGATAATATACTAGCGACAGCGCCGGTTATGGCTCATTGATCGACGGGCACTCGCGATTGGCAATGAACTCGTTGCGGACCTCGGTGGATGGATTCGCCGGCGTTTAAAGAAGGGTGTTCAAAACCAAGGCGACGTCGCGAGTCGGACACTAGACGAGTGTGGAGTTTCAGTTAACGAACTGGAGGCTGAGTGGAGAAAGCAACGTAAATCTCAACTTTCTATTCGAGCACGTAAGACTCCCACTCTTAGAACTATCGTGTATGTTATTTACATGGTTCTTTTAGACGCTCCTGCCCGGTTGAAAAAAGAGCTTGATACCGTCCTCGCCCTGCAAACGGAATTAGAAGCATCCGAAAAGGCCATTCAAGTAACGAGGAGCACTATTGCGAAGTTTGCTCAGAAACCTTCACCTGAAACAATCACAACGCTGGAAAGTCTCGAGCGTGGGCACGACCTCATGATCTCTAAAGTCGAATCTCTATACTCCTCGCTTGACGTGCAAGATAAATTTCCAGAACTTCAAGGAATGGACCTTGAATTTGTTCGGACGCTGCTCATGGCTCGTGACTTAAAGATCAACATTCGCAAGCGTGCCATTGGCAGCTTCTTTGAGTGGGATAAACTCGATCAGGCTGTTGGAGGGCAGAATCAAGCTCTAGGTACGGTTCTTTGATACAATTTCATAATAATATTACATATTTTCCAGGCACAAAGCTCCACCAACACACACGCAAAGCCATCGCAAAGCGCCAGCCAGCGCTGATGACTGCGCTTCGCAAATTTAATGGGTACTGCGATCGTCTAGCTAGTCTGTATCAGGAGGAGTGGTCTGTACCGCTGCCGCAACCTCTTCCAACCACTCTCACCGCTCTGCGAACTGATCAAACACTCCTTGAAGACGTGTGGATTAGCCCTGTAAATGGTGATAAACCCCGGTGGCTAGAGGATCAGAATGTACGCGAAGGAATCCGGGCGATGCTAAAACGTGCTCGATGCATTGAAGAGCAACGTCGGCTTGGGATGGAGGCAGATAATCTCTGCCGGTGGTTTGGAGATGAGTTGGCGGCGGTTGAATTTGCCTTGCGCTCAACTATAAGTACAATGACTTCTTATCACATAATGTTAATATACTCAACCTCATTGCAGGCGTACCATTCGCAGTGCTTCTTAATCAGCATCGGGAGAATCTGCGGCAGCTGCAGACACGATGGGTCAACCCCCTGGTATCTGACATCAGGTACCAAGCACAAGCTGATCGTGCTTTGGCACTTGCCGCTCAACTCTCCGGATCGTCAGTCCCAGTACAGCTCAATTTCGTAAACTCAATGCAAGAGTTGGAAATAAACTCCGATGTTGGTAATAACACCCAAGAACCTCCTGCCAACCTCGCGCCAACCCTGGACTTCGAATTCTATGAGGAAGATTTGGCGGATCCGGAACAAGTTGCACTGGAGGACATCTTAATAACTATTGGAGACTCTGATGACGACACAGACGATGTGCCCTCTCCCGCGAACGCAGATATCGTTTGGGCTCTTTCGCCAGTAAGTCATTCCTTTATCTTAGGTTATATTAGTTGTTTTTATTTGTCTAGACGCTCTCCACCGATACATATATTCCTCCAAGCACGGATGAGAATGTAATCCGGCCCACTCGAACGCCCGTGGGCAGAGTACGTCCACGCCGAGATGGCTTCCCGCGCCAAATCTTTGACACCCGCGACCTTGCAATCTTGGCATCTCCAACTGCTCGATTGAACGATACATGCATCAACGGAGGAGCTGCGCTCCTCTACTCTCATTTTCTTTCGCCGCAAGCCCGACGTTGTGCCATCCTTTCGACTCATGATCTGCCACGCATCCGGTATGGAGCCTCAGATGATGATCTCTGGAGAAATAGTTCCTGGACCGAATACTGGACTAAAGACATTTGGATTATCCCCATACACCGTCCCCATCCAGTTGGACACTGGGTTCTTTGCACTGCCTACTTTTCAGCGCGCGAACTACATCTGTTCGACAGTTTTGCTGAAGAAATGCCTTGGGAAAATGACATCAAGGTATGGACTCGATGCTTCAAGTCATTCAGTTACATACGCTTACAGTGATATTAGGATATCATGACGTTGATATCGCGCCTGCTTGTTATTGCCCAAAAACGTTACAACGGTGTCCAGATGAACTTGAGCGGATGGGTTGCTCGACCGGTGACTGTAAGTTTCATTTAACTTGGTACTTTGGCGATGATCCTAGCAACCCCGCAAGGTTGAACCTTTGCAAACCAATGGCTACGATTGTGGGATATGGGTATTAGCAGCGACCACTTCGGTGTTGAGAGGGTTTGGGGTCTCAGGTATGCATGAAAGACATATGGCAGCCATGCGTCATTTTATACGAACTCTGGTGTTATCAATCCCTGTACTATAACTAATGTACTTATTCATATATGTTGAATGTATGGGTTGATGTTCATCTCAATGAACGAAAACTCTTGTCGCCGACAATACAGCGCCCGTGCCTTCCATTGCAACAGATGTCTTGCCATCACGGAGTGTCTTTCGCAAACACTGTTATCGAGTTCATTCACCTTTGTTTCTAGCACTTCCCACTGGGCAAATCGCTCAACAATATCCTCCCTCAATACCACACAAATTCGTGTCTTTCCTTCCTCCTCCCAGAGTTTAGCGCGATCCATACGTGCGCACCGTTCTTGACGCAATCGCCGTCCGTGCATTACGTCGGCAAGATTGGCAGTGAACCGAGCTTCAGCAGGAGTGTTGGGAGGTGCTGGATATCCGTACGGTGGGTCAGCATCCCATTGAGAGAGATCTGATTCATCCACGGCATCAGCACTGCAAAGAGCTTCGTGGAAGAGACGGGTGTCAGGGTAAGGTGCACGGGCAAGTGCCATTAACGTGCTAGGGAAAGAAGGCAATGATGTAGCTTCTGAGGCCTCAGAGGGTGTATGCTGAGGAGATGTGGAATGAGATGAGGGCTGGATAGATGTATATTGGCGGCCATGTTTCTTCGCGTAAGTACGAGCATTCTGTACCTTCCGAGTGGCTTTGCCTCTAGATCTTCAAGTTTGAGTAAACATCTTTACCATGGATAGATGATTACCTCTCCGAACGTGAATACAGACTCTGTTGCTGGCGTTTTGCCGCTTGTTTTTCTTCTAATGTCGTGTACTTTGCACGACGGCCCATGGTACATGAGAGTATAAGACCTAACACTGATTATGATCCAAGAGTGAGTATTGTAATCACTCTGAGTGATTCTCAAGCTTCGCATACCACTTCAGCCGCTTTGATTTCCTCTAGATTAGTGCTACTGAATTTAGGAGTTCTGATATAGGACACCAAAACAAAGAAGTAGCTTATTGCGTGGCTCCGATAGGTATGCAGAGAGATATATTATCAGCAACAATGTTTTTAAAGTCTCATTTACAGTCAGTATGATCGTTATGTGGCCTGTGATTGGTGGCTTGTGGGTCCGGAATTAAATATCGGTGCCTGTTGGTTTGATTGGGATGACTACGTAAAGACGTTGCCGACGAGTCAACCGCGCATCCTCTGCTCGGACTCTGAGCGAACCTCTGAGTTGCAAGCCTGGTCAGGCCTCTCCGTAGCCTCGTGCCTCAAATCCTTCAACACTTGTTGCCTTCATCTGCGCATCGCGCGAATCCCTCACATCAAAATGTGGTGTTCGAAGCACAATTGTTCCACACAAAAGCAAGGCTCCTCAAGAGAAACTTTCGTTCTTTGCCCTCTCGTCTCTCCCCTCAAATATTTTCTAGCCTCTCGCTTTATTGAAGCTCAAAGGTATGATTTTCCTATTAAACCTTGAAAACTGGTGGTATAGTAACACACATACCTCAAGTCTTTTAAAACGCGTTCTTGTTAGTCCAAAAAGTTCAAACACTCAGACAAAGTCGTGTTGTCATCGAGCATTCAACTATCGAACTCTTGAAGCCCCCATCGCGTCTGCATTCGTATTCTTGCCTATCTAATATCAAAACATCTTGCCATTTTGCCTATATCTTGTCGTATTTTTTGGTGCGTAGATTTGTTTTACTCTCTGCGGTAAAGGTCGTTAATTTTGATGCACAGAAAATGACTGAGAAAATCGTGGATCAGTTACGGGATACCTCAAATCCTCCCCCGAATTATCCATTCGTTCCGCCTGTTCCACACGCGGCGTCAGTCGATACATACATGAGTGATGAATATCACTTGTACCCCTCTATTCTGGATGATGGCATAGACTTCCGCCCATCTCTACAGGTGGGAGGTGGACGGCGTTATATTTCCCCTCCCGTTGAGGTCACACCCACCCGATTAAGGACCCGAATCAGGGCTACCGAGCGCGATACGGGAATCGTTCGAGAGGCTGAGAGTCGCCGGGCCCAACTTGCTGGCGGGGATGCTGGGCATTTTTCGGGCGACGACACTAATCCTTTCCTTGACGACACTGGCATCTCTGCGGATTATCAGTTATCCTCGCCGGATTTCTTACAACCTCAATACCAGGCAGGATCAGAAATCCCATTCGAGCGTCATTCCTCTCCTTTATCAGAGTCTTACGATATGGATGACCATGAAATTCTCGACCGCTTTTTGGAAACATCGAGTGATATGGATATCGCTGTACAAGAGTTGGCGATCACAGATGCACAAAACCAATTGCGCGCCAACTTGCCCTTCGTAGCCACTAGGTTACCTCGTCCAACTTCAGAAGTCCCTCCCGACACGCGTGCCGTAGGCATGTTAGCTGCTTGCCCCCCACGTCGGGCAATATCATGTGACCCTTCTACCAACGCTGCCTATCCGCACATGGAGGGTCTGTCCAACCCTCTTGCGGACCTCCCATCAATGTCTGCAAGTGATCACTATGAGAATCAGAGCTCCTCCACTGATGAGAACAACCTCCCGAACTCTGTATATCAAGTATTTGGACGTCACAATCCCCAAGATTCTGTTCCTGCTTCATCCACGCCAACATCGTCTCATGCAGCACAATCTTCTGATCAGTTTATTCCTGACCCCACCGTGCCAGGTTTCTTTCACCGTAACAAAAATAGTCGACTTGCAGCATTACTTCCCAACAAGCACCTCGCACCGCCATCTGCACTTGAGCGTATGGGATTTGTGGAAGAGTCTATGGATCGTGACACCCTTCTTGAATTATATCCTCGGATGGGGATGATAATCCCTCCCACTCCCGCTAAACCTCAGGATGTGAAGTCGAACGAAGCTGCCAAAGTTGCCGAGGAACTGTTCCCTGAATTGGAGAAACACCTGGAAGAGCCGCTATTCGAAGGGGTTCATAACGCGCCTGAATCGGAGGAAGCTGTTTCAGATGACCACGGGAAAACATCCAACTTGCCCACTGCCGTTGGCCGCAGATCTTTCGAAACCAACCAACGTTTGCAAGAAACGTTTCTAGAGATTAATACACTAATGCGTGCGGTCGAATCCGAGACGGCCATCCCAAGTAACCAAATCCTTGATCTATGGATGAAACAATACCATGGTCGGACGATGACCGCTGCCAACCTTTGGAACATATATCTCAAGTTTCATGCTCAGCATACCGAACAAGAGCTGGCGAGGCTACCTCCCAAGGACCGCCCACAGAGTAAGCAACAAAGTACGTGCCATATTCATCTCAGTTACACGCTTTATACTGAACGCTGTGTACATCAGTCACTCCTAAAATACGCGGCCTCTGTTTCGAACAATTCAAACTCAAGTACCTGGACTGGCAAGAACGTTTGAAACTATTTGACGAGATCACCCAATGCGATGAGGCTCCTCAGACCGTCCAACAGCGTGCATCCGAATTTTCGAAGATCTTCAAGAAAATTTCTTCATTGGTATGTATTTAAAGTATATTATATGACAGACGAAGTAGCTGATTATAAGACAGTTGGAATATGCAGAAACTCGATTCGGGTTTTTAGGAATTCTTCTGATGTGTGGCAACGTAGTGAATCAAGACGCTTCTCTTGGTGAACTTTATACCGCTCGCGATCTGAAAGATGTATGTTTTTATGCCACATTAATATTGTCTAACCGATCTTGACTAATTTGGTTAAAGTTCTTTCCAGTACGCTTCCTTGCTGGTACAGACGCAGTACTTGGTCATGCAAAAGCCCATGCATAGTACGTTCTGCACATTTATTCTCGGAGCTACCACTGACCATGCTGTTAGTAATCAAGCATCGCTCAGAGTTGCTCAGGAGGCCGCCACTCAGCGCGATCACAACGCAAAGCCTGTCGGAAACATATTCCAAACACAACCGGCCACTCACCATGGAACACATTCTCCAGAGAAGCGATCCACCAAACAAGAATCCCCTGAGAGGCTACAACAGACCACCAGCCGAGCATCTCTGTCTCCAGAGAAACGATCTACCCATCAAGGATCCCCTGAACTGGTCATTCAAGAGGATTCGCCAGAACATCCACCACCTGACGCCATTCCATCAGAGAACCTCTCGAATACTCTCAAGAATACTCTTCGGGAGGCTGTTGGTAAGTATAGATTCGACTGTAACATATCAGGCCTCTGAACTACAGTAACAGAAAAACTGGGAGTGGATTTCCCGAAGGGCAAACTCTTTCCGTGGATGACCATTCTCGGTATCCTCGCGAAAGGTTGTTCGATGGCAATTGGGTGGCCAGAAGAATGCCCAATGCCCGGTGAACACCAAGGAGCAGTGAACTCGAAAAAAACCAACAAGGGCTTGTCTGGACTCACGAACGTGCATCGGTATGCGTTGTTAGGTGCCCTCAACAACAAAACTTTAAAGTTTGTGACACTCCCAAAACATCAATGGCGTGAGTTTTCTTGTTTTTCTTTACAACAGATTGTTGATTTTCTGATTACATACTACTATAGAGGATCTTGTAGCCTCCGCAATTCCTGTCATCCAGGGAGTAGCGCCCGACTACGACTCGCCTCACGCTCGTGGACGCCTGATGTTTGCCAACGGCGTTCTCAAGCGAGAAGGATTAGCTCGACTCCCACGCAGCGCAGCAGCCACCAGAGTCAGACCATCTGGCAGCCGAAACAAAAATCAGTCTATGGAAGTCCTCAATCTCGTCTCCGATGATGAACCCCAACCCCGGAAAGTCACTCGCAAGAAGAACCTCAAAGTTGAAGTCGTCATTCCTGTCTACTCCGCCAAAAATGCAAAGGGGAAAGGCCGCGAAGTAATACATCTAGATCAATCCAGCGAGGCTCCATCAGGCTCCGAGTACCAGGAAGAACAGGATGAGCTGGTGGACAGCGACTATGAGACAGGCGAAACAGCACAGAAGCGTAAGGCCAAATCAGCAGGTAACGCGGGTGCTGCCAAAAAGCGCGTACCCCCGACTAATGCATGCCGTGGAGCAGAGCAGCAGCCCAAGGTAAACGGTAAACCTTCAGACGAAGCCCACACAAAGCTCTCGGTGAAAAGGGGAGGAAAACAAACCCGTATTTGCTCGCCCATGTACATCGAGTCTGACAGTGATGATCAATGTACGAATTTCTTCTCTCTGTTTTGCATTCGTTGCTCATATCAAATGTAGTGATAGAGTCAGGTATCACTACGGAAGCATCAGGTAAGCATCGAATTTGTTGTATTCACTGAAGTTTAATCAATTATTACTATAGCTCGCCCCAAACCAAAACCTCTTGTGCAGGGCTCTGCTGCCGCAATCAAACGTGAAATCGAAATCGAAGCCGTGCTTGGCCCCGTCCAACCTCAAGCGAGGTCTCAGCATACATCCACCGAGGCTCGTCCTCTCCCTGGACAGCTTGTGATATCTACTCGACCCCTTTCAAAAACATTATCACCTTCGCCCACTCCATCGTCACCGTCACCCAAACGTGTCGTGAACCCTGCTATGCTATCTTTAAATCCAACAATGTCATCTGGTGAATTCCCTCGCGCAGTGGAACCGGTCAATTCTACTCATCGGCGTGTTGATAATAATAACACTCAGGTGTGTTGTATGCATATTACTTTTGTACTCATCTGACGAAGTTGCAGTTTGCGAATGAGAAAAGCACAGTGATGCGTCCTCAAGCAGCCTTGCCACCTCACAATGGCCGTCTCCATGCTGATGCCCTTGCACCGTCACAAACATACAAAAATCCACGGGGTCAAACACCTGTCAACTTCGAAGGTCGTACTAGTACACGAGATGGACGCATGCAGCGTGCTCAAGAGACTCTTGCCCAGCCGGAGGGTCGTATTCAAGAGGCGCGTGGTGTTCGCGTCCAGCCAGATGTTCGCAGCCAGGAGGTTCTCGGCCAGGAGGTTCGTGGGCAGGAGGTGCGGGCGCCGGAGGGTCGTATTCAAGAGGCGCGTGTTCGTGTCCAGCCAGATATTCGCAGCCAGGAGGTTCGTGGTCACAGTCAGGAGGTTTTCGGCCACGAGGTTCGTGGGCAGGAGGTGCGAGCTCAAGAGGCTCACACCCAAGACGTTCGCCAACAGGAGGTTCGTGGGCTGGAGATACGGGCTCAGGAAGTTCGTACCCAAGATGTTCGCCACCAGGAGGTTCGTGGGCAAGCTCAAGAGGCTCGCACCCAAGACACTCGCCACCAGGAGGCTCGCAATGCCAGGGTGCAGCAGGATCGCCACAATCATCGGGCGCAGATGACTCGCGACTCGCACACACAGCAAGATGTTCGTGACATGCGTGTACATCAGGACCCTCGCAATGTTGCTCTCAACGCCCTTCCGCACCAGGATCCCCGTAACGCCCGCCCGCAAGAGGATGCTGCTGGTCGTGTTGCACGTAATGTTCGCGGACAACAAGACTCGGCTTGGACTCAACAGGAAGCTCGGCCACGACAAAACGCACCCCAGGCCCGCGCGATAGGAGATCCCAGTGCACAAGCACTTGCGAATGCTCGAGCTCTCATCAAGGCCCACGAAGAGGCTGAAGCACGCCTTACTGTCAAGACTCACTCACGTGCTGATTCGCGTGCCTCGAATAACTCCCAGTCTTCCGCGGTTTCACAGCGCATTCACGGATTCAATGCCGCTCCCTCCAGTGCCTTCAACGACATCCATGATGACGGCTCTTTAGGTGCCGATTATAGCTTCGAAAATACATCCGGACAACTCACCAGCGAGCTTGGATATTCACAGACGAGTGCGAACATATATCCCTCCACAATGACAACCGAGTTTTCGGGCTCCTTCCAACACATTGACCAGTACAACGATCCCTCCTTCTATCATGCCGGTGCTGGAAGCTCCCAGCCTGAACCTCGGACATCATACGCACCTCTCCCCGCACCACCTCCGTACTATGTTCCAGAGTCCTCAAACCAATCTTCAGGTGGAAATAACAGGATGTGAGGGGCGGGTATTTTGTCTGTGACATGGTGAAATCTTGGTGATTGTGTTTCACGTTGTACTTTACATTGTTAGTTTTGTTGTCGTAGAAGTGAAATTTTATCGTCATGAACTCAATCATTCCTCCCGCAAAAGTAATAAAACATAACGGCTGAAAAAAGAAAGAAAAAACATAATGGACAAGCAGAAAAACATGAGGATTGCGGTAGAATCAAACATATCAATACGGTAGCCGTCGAATGCCCCCAAAACATACGGAGAAAAACATAGGAACGTAACCCGAACACATAGCCAATAAAGGCTACCACGCGAAATATTAAAATACGAGATTATATCCTATTTTTCTCGCAACATACAGGAATACATGCATCAATGTTATATTTATATGTTTGAAAGGTTTCGCGAATCTCCAGGAGGTACGGTGGAGGACTGGGACAACGCTATGACAATAGCGCCCGGGAGAATAGGGGAGAGGTCACAACGGACTCAGACTTCACTTACAGAACGAGGTGTGCGAGAGGGTCGCAAAGGACTTGGAAGGATCGTACTCAAGAAGTCACTCGACTGATTTGGATTTCAGGCTGGAACCCCGATGGATGGAGCATCTTTGAGATATGTTGTCCCTAACACAAAAACCCTTCTAAAATGTCGTGGGAACGTTGAAAAAGTGCTGCCAAGGGTGCACATCAGCTGAAAAGAAAGGCGAGCTCGTCACTAGAAAATCCAGCATCCACCTCACGACCTAGAAGGCTAGAGAAGGCCAAGATAGCTGACC
>MU268199.1:0-12529 GCA_021014935.1 Hygrophoropsis aurantiaca
AAATGGAGCGGAAGGAGTGTTCCCTGGTAATTATGTGCAGTGAACGCAAGCGTGGATATTTACAGCTGAATGGGGGACAGCTTTCAAGAGGCTTGAAACCCAAGTGGTCACGGACGATTGCATGTTGGTACAAGCTCAGGAAATTATATTTTGGACGGCTGCCATACCTCATGGGAGTGTGTCATCATTACTATTGGTCTCATACACTCTTTACAGGCTGGATGCCTCAAGCTTAAAGCAAATATCAGATGCCATAGTTTCGTACCATATTCCAGCTCCCGAATTAGATATTGAGAACCTCCTTTACGGTCTTCCACTGATGAGCTTTCCAATGAACGTTAGCACTACCTGCAACTTCATCACCTTCTAGCTCTTTCCCTTTTGCTGGATCCCATCCAGTGCTGCATGCCCCGAGCTCAAACAGACTCTGCAGATATTCTCTGACTTGATGCAAAGGGATATCGCTGGGAATACTTTCCACATATTCAGCAGGATTTCTATCGCTGTATAATTCGGATATTTCCGACATTGTTGATCGTTGGCCTTCGAGGCGGAAAACTGCGTTATGAAGTTTGCTGGGTGGAAGTGTAGTCAGGACATGGGCCAGAAATCCTGAAACGTAGTTTGAGTCAATCATGTATGTGCCAACGCAACAACGTTCTTTACTTACCACCAATATTCTCGATCGCTGGGAAGGATGCAGGTGTTTTCCCTTTCCCGAGAATGAGAAACTTTCCAGTTTCTCAGATGGGGGTGACCATCGGGATATAGTGCATGAATAATCCATTCTATCCGAACCAACGAATTAGATTTGAGCTTGAGAACCAGCATACTGAACCCTCGCATATACTCGAAGCGATGGCAGTCCCATCTCTCTCAAAGTAGCTAAGTGAGTGGTGAAGTTAAGCTTGATCCGATTCCATGTTAACAGCTTACAACCATACCTGCGAAATTAGCCTTGTGGACCAAGTGACCCTCGGTTGCTCCTTCTGTAGGCATGCCAAACTCGGAGGGTACAAAGAGCTTGACCCCGGCGGGCCGTCGCCAAAGGCTTCTGTGCACCGAAGCCTTGGAAACCGACAGTAGAAACGACTACTTCAATACCATTCTCATGCAGAGCAGAAGCTACCGCGGACTCGTCAGAATATTCCACATGCACCACTTTAGCCCCTGACGGGAACTCTGCAGTGGATGATGGGCGAGTAAGGATGAGGACAGATGCATTTTGCGCCAGGAGATCCTGGCGAACACGTTAGTATTCGACGTGGCCAGGATGGAAGGCTGATTATATGAGTCCGCTTACCTGAACTACAGGTTTTCCAATAGTGTCATTGGCTCCCCAACAGCAAAATATGTATATGTTGACTCGGTCATGTTAAAGAATGGAACGAGTAAGTCTCATCGCAGGAGATTTATGGCTCGCAAGAACGGTTTCACACGAGAATGTCGTGCTTGCGGGGTGCTATCAACGACAACACTGATGGAAATCACCAAAACGTTCTGCCTTGCACCTAATGCGAAGAATCGTGATACCACTTGTTATTGCAACGCATGATAGTGGTGATACAGCATCTAGGTTATCGAAGGCTTGATGCGATCAGCCAACCATCAGCATCAGTAATTTTGATCCGATGACTCCAGCCCCCAAGTAGCCGGAAATATACTCCCCACTGGAAACCATCCTAAGGGGATAAAAACTCACCGCATAACGCAGTATCGGAACGCACGCCGAGCCATGCTCATCGTGGATAGAAAATGCAATTAGGGGTTTTGTCGAACGATTGACACGCTGCGAAACGATCGCTCCAAGGGATTTTGAGTTTTCGGCTCCTAGTTACTCTTACTAGGTCACAAAGCCCGTTGGTCGAGATGTACATGTGGATACTATCAACTGGTTGCCTCGGGGAGGAGGTGCGACCATCTATAATCATGAAACAGACGCCCAGGAGGCCGGTGGGCCTGAGCCACATACATATGACCCATCGCACAAGGCCATCGAAGATAAGCGGAAAGCAGAGTTCCGAACTGGAGGCCGAGAGAATGATTAATTCCGCACAATCGCATCAACTACGTCAGTGCATGATGGCAGCTAGTTAGTAGATCTATGAACAGAGAGATGTAAAACACGACGCACAGGTCCGGGGCTGGACGAGGATTAAGTGTAATTGTCGCTCAGATGCTGACCGCGGAGCATCAGCTCCTTGAAGCCAAGATAATCAGGGCTAGATTAAATCATAAAAAATGCCTCAGTCACGGCTGATGCCTTTGGACAAGAGTTTGCTAATCAGGATCCTGCCGGATCCAAACCAATGGTAGAACGCGTTACAAAGAAGTAAAGGTAGCGTGCACAGTGCTAACGGACCGTCAGCGCCGTGAAAAATTGTTGATTGCCCATACTCGATTACCAGTCGCAGGACATACCTAAGGTACCAGATAACTTCTTACAGCCCCAGATATCGCGATTGAGCCAAATTTGTAGAAGGAAGTTGATGAACGCACCAGGAGAATGGATTCAACAGGATATGTAGATCGCAGGTCTCCGAGTTGAGCCAATACTGCACGATCAAACTGCTGTTTTGGGTTCCATGAAAAAGGTGCCAGAGCCGTGTCATGTCCCTTAGCGTCATAGGGTTTCATGAAATCATCACGAGGATTGGGAGATGAAGCAGCCTGTTCAGGAATGGTGGCAAAAGAAGCCCGCGTCATGAGGCAATATCGCTCGACCCATGGAGGAGCCATGGGGAAGAATTCCCTGCACCAAACGTCATTGAATGTATACTCGTCGATCTCGGAGGAGTGGAGCAAACCATTAGCGATCGTTGGTCTATGAACTTCGTCAGGATGAAGGGAGTAACAATCGTGTTATCTGTATCAATCAAGTGTATATTCAGGGCAAACAGGAGGTCGAATTTGACAGACGTTGTCGTAAAACCGGAGACTCTTGGAGTGTTCCAAGTTTGCTCCAAGTTCCAAAAACCTGGAGGAGAGAGAGTCCAGTGTTCGGTTGCTTCCGGATGGCATATTTGGTAAAATTGAAGCCACGTGCAGGTCATTTCGTGTGGCCCATGACCTTGCTCATCGGCATCCCTTAATCCAGTCCTTGCAAGCTTTCCCTAAAGTTGACTGTGATACTCACACAGCTGACAGCAGTCCCAAGTTAAATATCCTCTGTGCAGATCAACCATAAATCCCAACAGAGGTTGTATGGACCAACAATTCCTCGCAATACAATGGTTAGCATATGATTCTTCTCTGTGCTTCATAGGCAGTGTTAACCAGTGTTCCTAGGTCATTGTCAACGATAAGAAGTTTGCCTGGTCCGTTCCGTTCCCATGGCCTTCCTTACCGCAGTATTGGCGCTGATAAACAGATTGCAGCGAGTCATGTATTAAAGGGCACCGATCGTCTTCATGCCATCACACAGAACGCCCACTCTTCGAAGTGAAAAGAAAAGGGAGACCCGTATCTCAGTGCGAGAAATGCCGCGAATTGCGACAGTCCAAACGAGTCCATTCAAAGTGCCTATGCAGCCCCAAACTCATCGAAACCGATAAGGTCCCTATCCCGGCCTCCCGTCCAGACAAGAAACGTATGTTTTTGATCTAAAGCTTGGACTACCACCATTTGAATATATGAAACAGCGAAACGTTTCATGCCATCAGTCCCTACATTGCCGAATGGAATATCCGATGCCTTGCCAGGTCCATCTACTTCCACCTCTTCCAAGTCCAGACAGAAGTGTAAGTCCACGTTGCTGGATCCAACTCACTGTCCACTGAAATCACAATCTGCTAGTCGATTCACTTTTGAATCCATGCCACTGCCAGAGTGTCTGGCAGTGCCGCTGCCGAACGGCACCTACCCCACATGCTGGGCTCGCGACACTTGCAGATGCTGCCGCTTTGTGTTACAACGAAACGTTTCCTTCTGCCAATGCTGAACAGTCCATTTCATCCGTAACTAACGACCGGTCGACCCAAAAGTCCTGTTGTTCACGAAAGCGCCGTGCCTCCCACATTTCTACATCATCTCCTCCACGATTCAATCTTCCGCCAATTCTTCTCGATTCACCCGCGTCGTCATCGAGAGCGCCATCACATATGCCCGAGTTCTCTATCATTCCTCCGCTAAGTGAGATTACTTCGATTGCTGGCACGGGCTGTACTTGTGGTCTTCGCTGTGCATGCCCAGGGTGCGTCGAACATCGCGGACCCAACCACACATCGGAAGGACACCGAGACTGTTCAGATGGATGTGCCTATTGCGTCGACAATATGAACGGGATCGAATTGCCTGGCCATCGCTTGTCCAGTGGCAGCAGTCGTACTGCTATGCTCGACCAGTTTTTCGCGCGGGCGGCTTCATTACCTCAGCCTCCCAAGCACCGTAAGCTGGGTATGACTATCGACCCAACGAACCTCAAGACCTATCCGAACGAACTTTTTGCTCGATCCGAGAGAGACCACGAGGAGAGAGGCGCAGCCTATGGCCTGGTCAAGGTCCCGAAGCTGGACTGTTGTGGGGGAAGGTGTGGATGCCCAGCAGGCCGATGTGGCTGCGGAAAGTCCTGTCATGGGTGTTATGAAGGAGAAGACCTCCAAGAACCAGGGAAGATCCCATCCGCTTTGGCTGCCCACTGATCTTCTGCGGGCGAGCGATGTCCTCGGCCCATTCATTGGCCGTCACGAAGATATATGTGCGCGCATGCTTCTGATTAAAATTCATCATGCTTGTTGTTTCCCTCGCTCGCTATCCTCCCGTAATTGTTGTTGTTTTCTCTGTACCTTTTGCTTATCCTTTTTGGGTCTTCAGCGTATGTACCACCACCAATACGCGCACATGTTCACCATCTACTACAGGCCTGCTAATACGATTTATTCTCTGTATATTCCTAGCACTTGAATATGAATCCATGTCATATGCGTTTGCTCTCCTTCATGCACTGTCCGAATCGCTCAAAATCGGGATACCTTCCTCGTGATGCTATGCCCGCCAGGCCCTCGGTCACTTATCAGAGCTCCAATATTTCCCGCACCCTACATTGTTTTCATTGGCTGGCTGAGCGGTTCTTGGAAGTAGGAGGGGGATCGAGGTATTCTCCAGGCACCCTCACACCGAAATGATGAACACGAGTGCAGCACCTGGCCGCGTTATCCCTTGCCCTACCTACTAGTACTACTCACCATCTCTTTAAAAATTTTCTCTACCGTCCCTCTTTCCAGCCAATTTCTCTCTGCCTCTCAAGCCGGGCAGTACATCCCAGGAATAACCACATCCCTCATAGATCGACAGCTCCACAACCTGGATAAAGATAGCAAGTGTCGTAGAACAAATCGAAGAGTGGAGCATTTCTCGCGTAAACCTCGACAGGTCCTACGTCAACAAACACAACCCCAACCGCGCTCCAGGGTCCAAATACCCAGGACACCCGTGGAGACCGCCCTCTGCTCCACCCCTCAAGCAGCACAGCGAGAAAGCCCTGACATTACACCCAAAGCCCAAGAGTAAGAGTAAGTATACTAACATAACCAACTTTAATACTAACAAACAACGAAAGAGCTACAGTGATAAAGATGAGATAATGGTGAGCATGGAGTACAACTATGCAGAGGATAGTTATGAGGGGTCATAAAATGTAAGTGATATCAAAGGGATTAAATACAGATATCCGCCATAGCACAATAGCATGCAATGCTAGCCAGCTAGCCTAACCAACCTTAAGGGGGAGGCTTTGTGGACATATATGGCGTGTCTCGCCAGTCTATTCTATCAACGGGGGCAAAGGGGAACGAATACGCATGTCTGCGAGTGAGAGGGGGGTGATAAATCAGTTGAACAGACCCCCAACTAACAGCGCAGGCATGTCGAAGAACCCACCTCCAGTCATTCGCGGCGCGTGAAATCTCGTCTACTTCGCGGTGCCGGATGGCCCTCCCTCGAGTGCCATCGATCCCACCATAGGCTGATTCCCACTACCAGCCTCATCACCACCAACAGGCATGGCAAAGCCCACAAAGGTATTCTCGCTGCTCGGCGGCTTCCGCTTGAAGCTGGGGCGCTTGGAGAGTGAGACTTCGCCTGATTTGTCTTCTTTGAGAAGCTCAGTAGGGCTTGCGCCTCGTTTTCCTTTTGATGGCGAGGATGATGAAGACGATGTCGGGCGCTGGCCACCACTGCTGCTGCTCGCCGAGCTCGTTTCCCCACCATGACTGATGCCAGTGATCGACGGGAACACAGACGCATGCCCACGCAGCCCATCGCCCCATTTCCGCACAGGCGCCCCACCCGCGCCCACACCGCGCCCAAACCACACCTTGCCCAGTTCGCTCTCGTCCGACCTCCGCCCGCCCTCACTCAGCAACTCGCTCTCTTCCGTCTCCTCAGGACTCTCGTCGCTCGGCGTGTTTCCACCCCACAGCTCACGCTCCTCGTCGACCATCTGCAACGCACCCTCGATCACCGCGGCGTGCACGAACACATATTGCCTCAGGCTCTGACACAGGCTCATGCGCTGCTCGCGCATGTCCTGCACAACCGTCCAGATCGGGTCCGCGTACGACGACAGGAGGGGCGGAGAGAGATCGGTGTGCAGTTCTCTGGGGAGCTTGTAATCGATCATGGAATGACCTGCTGTGCGGTGGTCGGGCTCAGCGGGGACCGTCGGTGCCTGCGACGCCGTCTCGCTCGTCTCTTGGACGCGTGGGAGCGACTTGCCCTCCTTGACTGGTTTCGCGGTGCTCCCGGCGGTGACCTTGGCGGTACTGCTCGAGTTCGTCGTCACCTCCTTTCCCTGTCCACTGCCACTCCCGGATCCAGACCCGCGACTCTTACCACGCTCAGACTCATCCGACAGGACCTGGCTGTCTGTCTGCCCGCTCCCGCTTCTCTCAGCGTCAGCACTGCCACCACTATCGCTCCCCCGCGTCGGGAGGCTCATCATCATTTCCGAGCTCGGATCCGAGTCTGTGCGCGAGACAGGCTCCGCCACGCCCCCACCGGCCGTAGCCAGCGCGGGCGACGAGAAGCTCGCCACAGGGGACGAGCCGATCCCCGGGCGCTGGCGCTGTCTCTCCCTCTCCCTCTGCGCGCGCTGCAGCAAACTCGCATTCATGTTGACATTCGGGTCAGCCGCTGCGCCCGTACGCTGTTGAAGCGGGACGGAATTACTGCGTGGTGGCGGCCTGTCGATATCCATTGCGGCGTCGTCGTCGCTCGTCACGTACACCGCCGCCGGGTGGCGCAGCGGGGCGTGTGTCACATGGGGTTTGTGGGGTTTGCGTTGCTCTGAAGATGAGTCGGAGGACATGTTGGAGAGTGAGGTGACGGATGACTCGCGCAGGCGGGAGCGCATGAAGTTCATCATCCCTGACGATTCGGACGCGAGCATCCCCGAGCCTGAGGCGGACGTCGTGCCCGTCCCCGAGCCGGAGTTGGAGGCGGAGATGGAGCCTGAGGTGGAGTGCGAGATCGAGAAGGCGCGCGAGCTAGGTGGGGCTGCACTTCCACTACCACTCATCCCACTTGCACTGACGCTGACACTCCCGCTTCCGCTCTTTCCAGATCCTGAGCCCGTCGCGCTCTTTGCGGACGCGGACGTCGACTCAGCCACCCCTGCCCCACTTCCGCTCCCGCTCCCCCCACTCACCGAATCATCCGCCGAGTTCAGTGCCGAAATACCCCCACTCGACCCCGTTGTAGGCGACCGCGCGCGGCTCGGCGCAGGCGGCAAATGCGGGAGCGCCGATAGCCGCATCGGCATGGGCATCGACACAGACATCGGCACGGACATCATCGCACCCCCAGCCCCATCCGCATCTTTACCCGCCCGGCCGTGGCTATCTCCACCCTCGCCGACCTCGACGCCCCTTCCGCCAATCTGGTCCGACACCTGTTCCGCCCACTGCCGCGTTGACGTAGACTGCCAGCCTGCGTTTGGCGCGTTATCGAGCGCCATCTTCTCTCCTTCGCCCACGCCCACGCCCGCACTACTGTCCACCGCCGGGGTTGGTGGCTGCGCGGCGGCGTCGGGGTTAGCTGTGCCTGCGAGCGGGACGTGCACAACAAGCGAGTCCGAGCTGGCCCCGGTCTGCTGTGCATCGCCCCCTTGGTGGTGGTGGTGCGCGCGGCGTTTCTTCTCCCCAGCGGAGACGTGCAGAGGCACGGTGCCGGGCATCGCCGTATCTGGATTCATGTGCATGTGCGTATTTGTATTCGGTTCTGGTATGTTCTGGTGCTGATTGTGCGTCTGGCTCTGACTCTGGTGTTGAGTCGCATGCTGCTTCATCAGCGCACCACCCGAGCTCACACCCGCCTTGCGTGCCACCCGCGCCTCCTTCTTCTTGCGCATCTCGTTCCGCACCGCGTCCAGCACCGCATCGACAGCGATGAACCCGCCCGTGCGCCCGACGCCTGCCGAGCAGTGCAGCAGCACCGGGCTCTTCTTCCCCAGTGCGAACTTCGCAACGCCCGTCTTCGGGTCGAGCTCTGGGTGCCGCCAGGATTTCGAGCGCGTCCGGCTATGGTGGGCGTGCGGGTGAGTGTGCAAGTGGGAGGGTGAGGAGGGGGAGAAGACGTTCTCCCTACTTCCGTTGGACGTGCTCCCACTGACACTAGCGCTCGCACTTCCACTCGCACTTCCACTCCTCCCTCCATCCCCGCTCCCGCTGCCCGTGCCGTCCTCATCGCTCATATTCTCTGGCGTACCTCCACCCGGACTCGGGCCCGGCGTGCTCTCCTCGACCGCACGCTCGACTTCCCTGACGAGCCCGAGCACGCCGCGCGGGTCCTCGGGGACGTTCATGTCCGGCCAGTCGAGGTACTGCAGGTGCGTGATGCGCCGCGGGGGGACGTTCGGGTAAGACGTGTGCGACAGCGTGAAGATGCGCTTGATCGTCGAGGGGGGCGGTTTCCCCGCTTCCTTCCCCTTTCCATTTCCGCTGCCACTTCCACCTGCGGCCCCGCGCGGCGCGAAGAAGAAGCCCTTGTTGTCGTTGGCGGTGGTGGCGTTGGAGGACGGGGAGAGCGGGGGGGAGGTGGAGACGAGGCTGAGGCGGAGGGGCCCGTAGGCGGTGTCGGTCCAGTAGGTCCCGCATTTGACCATGGCGTTCTCGATTTCGCGCGTGAGCATGACGATGACGTGGACGTTTTGCTCCCAGCAGAGGCTGTGGGCGGGTGTGTGTGAGAGGTGTGCAGAGGAGGGAGGGAGGATGGAAAAGAAAGGTACACGCATTGAAGCGAAACGGGATAAGGAAACAGCGCAAGAAAACGAAACAGCACATGAAAGCCAAAAAGTGGATGAAAACAAAAGATGAGTGGTTGATCGTTCATTTGTGGGTATAACTGATGGATGGATGGGGCTGGAGTATGCATTGTTCTTTACAATAGGTCACTCAGGACACTTGTGTCCAGCGACCGACAGCCACCTCACCCACACATCGAAACCACGAAACCACGAAAACGACCAAAAACTCAAAGATCGCAAAAACACGAACGAAATGGATACCCAAACACCCAAAACACGCCTCGAACCACCCAACCAAAAGGAACGAAACGAAACGAAAACCGAAAGAAGGCACAACTCACCTCCAAAAATCGACAAACGTCGCCGGCAGCGGGCCCTGGGTCGCTATATACTTTTTCTTCGTCCCGAGGGGCTGGACGTACGACGCGTTGACGTAGTCGTCTTCGTCGGAGGGCTGGCGCAGGAGCGGTGGGGGCGCGCGCCCGGCGAGGCTGGGGAGGGAGAGGTTCGGATGCGGTTTAAGCCCTGTCATAACGAGGTGAGTACACATCTACGCGATGCAAGCAGCTAGGACAGGACGTACCGCCGGCGGGTGCAAAGGTCAGAGGGAACTGGCGGTGCGTGACGGACGTCGGCAGCGAGATCGGTGAGGGTGCGAAGTCGAAGCCCTGGGGCTGGGACGCGAGCGGCTTGTTGGGCGATTGCATGTGCACGTCTGTCGAGTCCCCCTGATTGTCGTTTCGTGGGGACTGCATACGCACGTCCGCCGATTCCTTGCCCACACGCGTCGTGCCAGGAGACTGCATGCGCACATCCGGGGCCCGCATGCGCATATCGGGGAACATGGGCGGTGGGAGGGTGAGCGACATCTGGCGGCGCGCCGGCCGTGCGGGGGCTGGTGCGTCCGAAGGCTCACTCTGGAGCGCTGTGTCAAGTTCGACGTCGTGCGGCAAGTCCAACTCAGGCCCGTGCGGCAAATCCAGCTCAAGCTCACTGTCATGGCGCGCGTCCGACTCGCTGTCGTGCCGCATATCCGGTTCGCTGTCGTGCCGCAAATCCAGCTGATCGATGGCTACAGCCTGCGGTGCCGCGGGCGGAGATAGCTCTGGGTGCGAGAGCTGTTTCCTCAGCTTGCGGTGCTTGCGTTTCGATTTCGTCTTGCGTGCCGAGCCGCGGTGTTTTCCGTCGTGCAAGCGCACCCGGGCGTGTTCAAACGGCCATATGTGGGTGTATCTACACCACGTCAGCCAACATACACCACAATGCACCACGCCACGCACCTATTCTTTGCGCCCTTTTCGACGCCAGCGGTTATGCTGAACGGAAACGCAACGGGGGACTGCTCCTCCTGCTTGCTGTGGTGCTCCATGACGGTGAGCAGACGCCGTTGCTCCGCAAGCTCGATGCGGTAGAACTGCATGGCGAGCGCCTCTGCGCCCTCTTCCACGTCTGCGTCTCCGTCGGATGGATCGGGGTCGAAAGCGTCGTCGCTGGACTCTGACTCTGATGTGAGGGTGTCTGTGGCAGGACGCACTGCGGATCTGTTGGCGATGTGCTGGAGCCACCTGAACGGGAGATCGGCGACACGTCTGCGCACGCGGCGGGGCAGACGCAGGGGAATACGCTCAGTGATGCCCTGGCTGAGCTCGATGTTCTGGCGGATGGTGTCAAAGAACGGATTTGCAGGGCGAGAGGTGCTGGGTCCGGGTGTGGGCAGTGCGAGTGCAAGGGTGGATTGTGGGCGGGAAGAGGTTGTGCTGGAGAGGGAGAATGCGGCTTTGGGGAGGAGTTTTGTGCGGAGTGCGGTGGTGTTGGTGGTGTTGTCCTCGTCTTCGTCTTCTGGTGAGGGCGAGTCGGTTGTTGCGAGGGAGCGGGCCTCGCGCCACACGGCCTGGAATCCGCCGCGCAGCCACGCGAGCTCGCCACGGAAGCCCTCGTTTGCAAATTTGCGCAGGAGGCCGTAGATGTTGGAGGATTCGGGTACGGATGCAGAGTCAGCGTCGTACACGAGGATACGAGCAGCATGTGACCAGCTGGAAAAGCGGGTGCGTGCGCTCTGTGAGGGCAGCATCTGCGATAGTTTCTGGAGGGAAAAGAGCGGGCGTTTGAGGAGAGTGGACGGGACGGAGAGCGACAGAGCGCGGTGGACGCGGGCCGATGCATGCGCTGCATGTGGGCGGATGTCGAGGATCAACGTGGCGGGATCAGACAGATACGCGTGCAGCCCAGACGGCGCAACGGGCGTGAACGGTCCGCTCGGTGCGGCGGCGTGTGGCGGCGCTGGCAGTGGCACCGCGCTGGACGGATGCAACAACGACGAGCTGGACGGGGTCGGGTCGCCTGGGAGAAGCCGAGCGGTGAGTAAATCGGACGATCCAAACCGTGCGGCGATGGCATGCGCAAACGAGTCGATTGGTTCGCTCGTCGTTGATTGTTGCCCGCTGAACGGCACGCTCGAGAAAAAATCGTCGTTCATCTTGTAAGTAGTTTGTGCCAGACTGCAATGTGCTGTCTGTCTGGAAATGGGGAATCACTCGAGAATTGCAAAGGCCTAGTACCTATACTAGCGGTCCACGTGATATGATGTCATAGGTCTAGAACTCGGTCCAGACCAATGACGTCATCCGGTGCCCGTCCCGAGGTCTGGGCGTTCGCGTCTCGCACTCTGCCTCCAACACATGACAGCCACCCACGCGTGCTCGTCTCTCAGCTACTCGTTCACTGGCTGTCTTTCCGGACTATTCCAGTCCTTTGCACCCATCGATATCGGACTCGGATCCTCACATCTCCTTGCACCCAATCGCACCGCTACCTTCTACCACAAATATCACTCACTCTCCCACAAACTACCCCAAACATATCCAGGTATGCTATGTTCTTATTCAATCCCTGCCATCCTGTGTTTCTTTCACCCGTTCCAATCACCCCACTCTCTCCGCTGCCGTCAAGCGCTGTTTGCGCCTGCCGTCAAACACCTCTATGCCTGCCATCAACTCCCAGGTTTTCGGTGTGTCTATCATCACGGGTGCTAATCACATAAGTAACACACAATGCCTCACGCATGTATAACATCATCGTGTCGGCCGAGCAAGTCCACCTACCAAGCATCACTAGCACTTGACTAGCACCGGCCTCTTATCGCTTCCGCGGAATGCTGCCGACAGTAAGGAGCCCGACGTCAGCGCAAGTTGGATATGCAGCGTCCACCTGGGGTAGCATTGCAGGTTTAATAGCCTAGACCTCCAGTGTTTACCCGAGTTGGACTTGCTACAAAACGTCCGACATCCA
>MU268202.1:0-12454 GCA_021014935.1 Hygrophoropsis aurantiaca
GTTTTGATCCAAGTCTTCGAAGGTGAACGTTCCCTCACCAAGGACAACAATCTCCTCGGCAAATTCGAGCTTTCTAGCATTCCTCCTGCTCCTCGTGGTGTTCCTCAAATTGAGGTGACATTCGAGATTGATGCCAACGGTATCATGAAGGTCGCCGCCGCTGACAAGGGAACGTAAGTACCTTTTGGCATCTTTGTTATGAACGATGATCAAACTTTCTCCCAGTGGTAAATCTGAGTCCATCACCATTACCAACGAGAAAGGCCGTCTCTCACAAGACGATATCGACCGAATGGTGCGCGAAGCTGAGGAATTCGTTTCGGAGGGCGAGGCCAACTGCAAACGTATCGAGGCGCTCAACGGCCTTTTGGTACTCGGGATAATCTTCAGATTATAACTGATACTACAGTGCCTATACTTACTACATTGTCTTCACTGTCACTACATCTTTCATGCTTACTGATCCGTCTGTATATCTCTGTAGTCATTTATTCGTTGTTTTTCGAGCCTACAAATATCAGCTAACTGACTTAAAGCTGGGAGCCGCGGCTAAGTTGTTACGAACCGGACCGCGACTCGTGTCTCACTCGGCTTTCAAAATGGTCCGACTAGCCGGATTACCGGTTTCGGCCAAAGCCAGCTAGTAACCGGAGCTGCGGCAACACTATTGGCAATAACTTGTCGGTGTCACAGTGACATGTGTGCACCATGTATATCAGATGCGCCTATCTTGGCGCTCGTCAACAGATTCCTCAACAATTACATGGCATCCATTATGTTGTTCGCGAGAGCTTGAGTACACGGTTGAGTGTCGTTATTTATTTGGCTTTTACTCCAAGGACAAACAAAGTCGGTATGGCTATAATCTCAAACTGGGTCTATCGAGTTTAGCTGGAAACATGATGATATCTCTAGCAGCGCTACTTTCATTTTTGGCACCACAGGAAGAAATCACTCGCGCGCTAAATGCCAACACATTATATCGTACTATCCACGAAGAGCTACGGACCGCGCGTTTACCGTACAACAATGGACCTATTATGGCCAAATCTTCACCACGGGTAGGTACCAAGCAGGAACCATAGAAATTCCATGGACAGTGTTTCGTGGTCATGCCGCGCCAATCGCCATCCATTTATATCTATACGATCTCGGAGCCGTATATTGTACTTTATCCCCGACTTTCTTTCTGAGATCTGCATCTGCAGCTTCCCCAATTCATAACAGCGTATCCCACAGTGTTCGTCCAGCTACAGCGTACAAGAAAACATCCGACTGCTCTTTAGAATGATTTGTGGCCGCGATAGTAGCATTGAATATCCAATGCCAAGGATGTTCTGATGACCACAACTGGTAACCCAAACATATAACCTTCATCTGTCGAGATCAGCAACAATTTCCAAACTTTCAATCCCAAAGCTTCCCTCCCGCACACTCACATAGATCCCTAATATCACTGATCAAATGTCCATCAACTACATAGTCTCCCAAGGCGGAGTCGCCTATGGTCTGCACAACGATCAAATAGAATTACCTCACGCACACAATCTAGTCGAGGTCAATGTTAGGTCCTCGTCAACTCACTGTTGTCCTCTCAATGCAACTAATCCGAATTTACGGCAACAATTAAAATTATTTAAACATGTACTCACAGCCAAGCAACGCAGTCTAATAGTGTTCAGCTCGCCACCCACTGGGACGCGGTGTCTACAGAACCAGAAAATTTCGATCAGGCCATGGCGCAGCAGTGAGTGTCCCGTTAATGAAAAATAGGCTCCTCTGACATCATTACAGATATATCGCGATGTTCCTGCAGCTCATCGAGCCCCGGTCTGAGTTTCAGCAGGAGGGGCCCTCATTGGCGAGCCCAGAAGCCACGAGAGTCCCCTGCCGCATCGTCAGCGGCGGCCTAACTTGTGAAGATTTGATCGGTGTAACCAAAGCCGAGGTTAGCCGACACCTTCGAATGCAACACGGGGTGAACTCAGCTTCCAGAGGCGTGACGTGCACGTGGAACGGCGGGTGCGCTGCAATGCCGATGCGCGGCGACACTATCGCACGGCACGTCGTGAGTAGGCATTTAGGGACGGGGAAGGTGAAATGCAGGGTATGCGGGAAGAGGTTCGCGCGGAGGGATGTGTTCAAGCCGCATGCGGTGGATGGCATCCAGTGCAATGGGACACAGCTTGAAGCGCTGGCGGTCTAATTTTATACCCATCTATAAATAATTTAGAGCCTGAGTCGAAAAACTGGGTGCGCGATAACTAGTGTAAAGATAGCAAATGTATCAGTTTATTTTCGTGGCCCCTCCACGACTCACGAGTGTTCCGGCGCGCGCTACGAACGGAGTTAGATGTTGGGACTAGGATTGATCTGACACATTGAAATTTCGGTCGAAGATTGATCCGGTCGAAGATTAAAATCACCAACCGAGCATGGATATTAAAGCTGAAGTACTATAATGATGCATCAAGCATTGAGGCTCCGAGTAGGCATTTAGGGAGAGGGAGGGCGACTTGCAGGAGAGGCGACGGGATGTTCGCGCGGAGTGATGCGTTCAAGCCGGCGGTCTGATTTTACACCTATCTATAAATCATTTAGAATCGATGCCCTAGATAGTCGATAAACTCGTACAAATAGGATAAAGCATTTGTGTTTTACTGCTGCATGGCTCTTCCATGAGTTTCCGAGCTTAGAAGTTGCGTTACGAATCGATCAAGGCGGTCTGGAATATGGGTCTCGGACTAACAATCAGGTAGGCGCCTGGAACACGTGTGAGGCGAAGTTGATGTGACGATATCAGGTGATGCCCGGATATACGACATCGATGGGTTTGATCCGCAGAAACCGTTGAGTATGTTCGAAAGAATGAACGCATTCTGTCGATCTAAAGCCAATTGTTTGGGAAATGTATACAGAGCAGTCACTCGAATCACGGTCAATATGAGTAAATTATCCGGGTAAGAAGAAAAGATTCACACACCGACACGGACCACAGACAAAGCCGCCAACAGATATCGTTTCAATATGGCCCTAGATGCATTGTGGTCCAAGGGGAAGGCAATATGATTGTATTTGCGAAGACTTATTCACTGATAAATCTACTTCGTCCAGAATCATCAAATGATGAATGATGGCTATCAGTGAGAAAAATGCTGCAGGACTTAACGTCGTCGATACTTTTTGGAGATGGTTTGATATAATATAATACGTTTGCTTTGATCGAATGACGTGGAATGACATTGACATCCGTAGTGCTGTATTACCGCCAACGGATTCTGGGTATTCACGGATTTTTTTATTCTTCGAAGATTGTTCAGATCATTTACGATCTTGCTGATCGGTCTTGAAACTGATGTAACAATGGCGGAGCGTCTATGGATGGAGTCCGCAATCGATTGGTTCGCTAGCACGGGCCAAGAAAAGCTTCGATGTATTCGGATCCCCGAATGATTTCCGCTGGAACCGCTGATGCTCGAAAGGATATTTTCTTATTTGTAGCCATGGTTGCAACCATGCGCATGCGTTGCGAGACCATAGTATTTGTGGTTACGGCTGTATTCGTGGATGTATGTCGTCTACAAGATCATTGAGCTAAGTTCCCAAATCGTGATGTGACGAGTAAAGAACTGAGTACTGAACTGTTGCAGTGAAGGCAAGTGTACAGCAGAGCACGTGGCTTTGTTTGGCAATAGCTTTGGATCCTAACAACCTCAAAAGACCCTTGGTCACAACTACTGTAAATTTCAACTTTTATGATCGAGTTCGGAACCAAGACTGTCACCATATAGCAAGGTACCTGATTGCATTTTTGCTCTACTCTTGATTTACGATTTGAATCCCACAGCACGATACCACTGAACTAGACTTTACAAAGCCAATCGCGAATCCATCATTACCTCCAATTTATCTCAAACACGAGGAAGCTTCACTCGACATCATCACGCTGATATTCGAAATCCGAAACATCATACATACTACAAAAGTCATCCATTCATATCATCGCCCACATAATCATGGGAAATCACACTGAACAACATGACACCACATCAGGGATTGGGTCTCACCGTTGTATTGCGTTGTATTGCGTTATAAGCCATTGCAAGGTTATATAACGCTCTCGTAATTTCGGGAAAATGCAGCTACAAAGTCATATAATTGCTGACAACGGACAAACCCAATCCCTGATGCAATGTTCACACTGCCATCAAAATCATCGACGACGAAGTGCTAGAACTCGAAAAACAAGAACTTGACCTCCTCATGCGGCTCCGCCCCCTCCAAGACACCATCGCACACAAACGCTCGCTGGCGGGAACGCTGAAAAACTCGCTAGTCCCAGTCAATCGTCTCCCAAACGAGATTTTACTTGCTTGTTTCGACCAAGCTGTGCAAGACTGGGCGGATGAAAAGGATGGAGCAGATGAGCAGGCTGTTGCGCAGCTGGCACACGGCGATTGGACAGAGGATGATGTTGACTTTGGGCTGCCGTTCACGCCCGTTCTCGCTATCTCGCACGTTTCACATCATTGGAGACAACTCGCGATCAATGCCCCATCACTCTGGACCAACGTCATCGTCACCCCAGCATTCGGGCGTCACATGGACATCTTCCGGGATGTTCTCCACCGAGCCAAAGGCATGCCTATCGCTGCAAACTTTCGCTCTTTCGAGCATGAACCGATCTCTTCCGATGTTTCGCCCATGGAAGCCATCATACCGTTGATACACGCGCAACAAATCAATGCGCTCAGTTTTCTCTCTTCCCCCCCTATACTTTCATTTTTGTCTCGGGTAGTAGAGCAGACCACTCAAAGCCCGTCAAGTCCCCCGTCGATTGCATTTAGCTCCCTCATTACGTTGAGCATTTTCGGACTTTACAGTCCAAAGGGGCTCACACTCGGTCATTTAAAGTCCCTCTTATCTGCAGCGCCACAGCTCAAAACCCTCGAGCTACAATACGACACGTCGCTTGACACTGTAGAGCGCGCAGACCAAACTGTCATCACGCTTCCGATGCTCGAAAACCTGACGATAATACAGGCAACCGATTTCGTCTGCATCTTGCTCAACTCATTATCCGCCCCGAACATCTGCCAGCTCAAACTCTTGACGTGGTATCCTTGTGAGGACTTCGCAACATATTGTTTGTTCATTAATGACAGCAATAATGTCGACCCGGGCTTGGGGGTTCCCAGGTTCCCTAAAGTCCAGAACCTCACACTTTCGGCCATCTATTGTGGTGGTGGGTTGCACGCAAATATAATCAGGGCATTTCCAAGAGTCACGCACTTGACACTGCGCAGCCCAAGCCGATTCTATTGGATCGGAGGTCCTGCCTCACTGCCACTACCCAGATTTAAGTGCCTGCAGCATCTTACTTTGGATTTTGCATTCGAGTACGCTGATGTCCGCGACATTCATGGTCGTTTTACGTGGCTGCAGAAGTCAAAAAATCAAGCAGATCGCCCGTTGCCGATTTCTCTTAACGATCGTTCCACCGAGTCAATGCAGGGTGCAAAGAAACAACTATTCCGGTATTATAAAGAATTACAGCAATACGGGGAATTCGCCGTGGGCTCGAGTAGGCTGGATGAATTTATGCGTTGGCAAGCTGATGACGAGCCGGCAATACTAGCATAATATTTGCGTGCGTTCCGAGTTTTTTGGTTGATGGTGCACGCTGAGACTTTGAGCGTTCGTTCTGGATGTTTACTCTGTACTCGTCACTGGGTACTTGTAGTTCATTCCTAACTCGATTGTTTTTGCTTGTCTACTAGAACTTCCGAGTCATGCTAATAAGCCCTTAGCTCAGCGCCTCGCAAGATTGTAACATATAAAACAACATAACATTGTTATCAACCACTGATCGTATCATCACGATAAAGCACTCCGCAAAGATTTGTATCGAGCATAGATACGGGTGCATATCAACGAAAACCGAATTTAACTCATCCCGCCATATCGCTGTCCACCTTTCCTCGTAGAAAGGAAATTGACGGCGCCAATCCCCTCAACACAACTCCCACTGGGACCTGAGCTTGGGCGGAGCGGGGGAGAATAACAAGTCCGAGCTACGATTGGCCTTCTTTGATCCTGGTGCGAGCGCCGGACGGACTGATCTGGAGGTTCGCGATTGTGGGGAGGCATAGACGTGGAAGGGCAGCGTGTGGAAGGGCGCGTGTTAAATTGGAGGGAGCTGGAAATGCGAAGGACATGAGCTGGAATCAATGACGTGAAGCGGAATTGTCTGCATCACATGAAATGACAAGGTGAGCTGAAATTAACGACGTGATATCAACGTGGAGCTCATGGCGTGAATTTAATTTCGCGGGTGCTCAGATATTGTCCACCGACGCTGCAGCGACGAGCTCGTCGGCGCTGTGGTGGGCCTCGTAGCGCGCGGAGGATGATATCATAACCCAGCGGAGGACCAATATCCGAGCTGTAGGCTGCATAAATCCGCCACTGCAAACGCGTTCCGAGGCCCATAAATATAAAACCAGCGTGCGCTTAAACATAAAATGGGCAGAGTGCGATACTGACATGGACGGTCGAGCATCGCGCTTATCTAGAGGTTCGTGGTTGTGTATCCTTGGAGGTGGAACGCGCATGTGGATTGAGATTTAGCGGGAATTGCCGACGTAATGGGAATTGCCGAGGGGAACTGAGGACAACTTTAAATGTACAGTCCAAATTGCTGAAAATTCTGCAGCCATTTCATCCAGAACCTCTAACACTACCAACTGGATTTTCATCCATTATTTCCCAGACATTGGATAAGCTTAAGTATTCAAGACTTGTGTTTTAGGCACAACTGGCCAGTGCACTCATCTTCTGCTCCAAAGGTCCCGACGTGTTCGAATGTACTTTATCGCTTAGCGCTGATGCTCACAGTGGGAGGACAACAAGAATGCCGACAGTGGAGGAAAAGAAACGAGAGGGCCGGCGGTCCAACGACCACGTCGGTAGCTCCCATAAGATGGCTCGAGCCGCACGCATTCCAGGCTGGACGCTGGGCACCGATTGACTTTATGCATCGTCGCATTGTATTTGCCAGTCGTAGCTAATTGGCGCGTTGACTGGCGCATATATATATCCACATCTATCACCTTGCACAATGGCGCCGCGCGCCCATCCGCGCCTACACTTACATTGATGCTTCCACGCCATCTATGGACTTGCGAAGCCACTCTCAATCAACTGCACGTCTGATAGTCACGGTAAGAACCCGCAAACTCATCATTAAAACTCCAATCGCGAAATTCAGCACACGAACTCGGGGAGAGGCCGCATACATTGGCCGGTATGCAGTAAACGCCTGCATTGCAGTAAGCTTGGACTCCACGACTAACTCTCACGGACGCCAACAACCACATGCATCGTCACCGTCAATCTATCACCTCGCGCTCGTGCACGCCGGCCAACTCTTTCTAAACGTTTGAACACGCCAGCTCACGGATTTGGCACTCACGTCATTACAAGTAATCTCATGGCGTTACAAAATCCTGCGCACGAACTTCACGAAGCCAAGCTGGTAGCCTATATGCTCGAATTTGACGAACGGAATGTTATATTATCGTCTGTCACAGCGCATCATCTCCGAAGTCCGCATCGCATTCGGGTGGGTAGAATTCAATCAGGCTGTGGCCTATTCCTGGTTCAGGCATTGTTGCGCGACGTCTATACAGCCGAGGTAGCGTGTGGGGGTGGCGTGGTTGATGATTGGACGTGTGCGTGGTATGATTGGGCACCATGTGCGATTGTAGTCGAGTCATCCTGTCACGGAACGGAGCGGGATGTGGGGCGAGCGGATATGCGCGGGGGTTCGTATTAATTCCAATGATCTGTACCGAGTCCGTACCCAACACAGATCCTGCTGCGTCTCTGGTGTTGCTGACTATATGATCACAATGGCAAAATTGGCGTTAGCATCCATAATCCTCCTTGGCTTTGCATTTTCGTCTAATGCACAGTATGGTGGAGGATACGACGGAGAGTATGACGGATATGTATGGGGTACCGGCCGACTAGCTGGTATCATTGTCGGTAAAGTAGTTTCTTCAACTTTGGCTGTTTATTATATCTGATTGTTTTCTATGTGTTTTAAAGGGGCTGTTGTGCTCCTTCTGCTATTGGTGTGCTGTGGTTTGATGAGAAGGCGTCGATGGCGCTTCGTCAATGCGGGCGGTAATTCTTCTACGAATGTATTCCTCACGAATATCCAATCCTGGCAACAGTATCACCCACCGCCTCCTGGACCACCCCCCGGACCACCTCCTTCGGATCAGAACTACCCGTCATTGGCAGGTCTACAGCAGAGTAACGCATATCCTCCCGATCTGAATCAAAACCCCCCTCCACCTTACATGAAAGACGGCGTCTCACAACCTCAGGCGGCAGGTTTTTCTGTCATGGACAGTCCCACTGTATACTCACAAGTTTGATTAGGCACACACCGTTCATTGAATTAGTAGTGATTGTTTCCACATGATTGTGCCTGTGCTGCTACATCTACGAGGGGCGAGTCTGCGGAATGCATGCGACTATTAACGGGTTTGTTCGTCTTGGGGCGACTGAATATACGTATGGGTGAGGTACAAATATGACTCGGAATGCTTCGTCAACCACGGTCAATTGGCAGTACCATCGCTTAGCTTATGAGACGACCGCCAAAAACAATTCTTGAGGGAGACTTACCAACAACAGCAAAGAATGCAAGCATTCCATCACGAAGCATCAGAGTGATCACAGGAATTTCACGTGTTGTTTTCCGAAAGGTATGTATGCATTTCGCGATCATCAAGTGCTTCCTTGGACGACGTCGTATCATCGGGGACTAACGGCCACGACGAACTCACTCAGACTCACTCGTGCTTGCACCCACTTGATCACTCGCTCAGGCTCACTTACACTCTCCCTCGCGTACATCAACGCACGGCGAAAGCAATATCCCAATACCCCAGTGGCGAATACATACATTAGTTCCAAAGCCGCCCCGTCCAAGCCCTTGGCTAAAATTCAGCTAACGGATACAGGGCAAGCGCTCCCTGGAGGTGATTCAGCAGCTCATTGGTGGGGATCCAGCCGGAGGAACAGGTGCGCCAGGAGGAGGGACGAAAGAGAAGGAGGCGTGCGGAAAAGTTGCAGCTGCGCATCAGTGGTTTTTCGGGCCCTCCACTGGTTAGGATATCATCTCCCACGCACAGCCATCTACAAGTATCTGGTTTTTACGCAACCATCCTATCCTTCGCACCTACCGAGCGGTTTTGGCGCTGCATTGCTGAGTCCGTTCATCACGCTTCCCTCCCCACCGATATCGCTCAAGACCATGTTGGCCACCGGGGTGGATGTCGATTATGAGGTGCATGATTCGATTCAGCACTGACGGTGAGCTGTTATTAACTTGCTATTTATTAGAACATCGAGGTGCCGTTGTACCGCTCCCGTCGATCTTGTCGACTATCGAGCGCGCAGCGCCATTGCCGTTCGTCCACAGTGAGTTTGGGCATGCTTGCGTCGATGTACGCATGGGAATGTGTATATGCGCAACGGCGAGTCCGAGTGTATTAGTATAAGGGGATCGTCGTAAAAGTGTTGATTAATGACGAGCTGCAGAAGTCGAGAATCGTCATAAAGCGCAATGGAAGAACTCGAGTGCTCGTCATTGATTCCGAGGAATGCCGTCGTCGGCGTCGGCGTCGTCTCTCCTCGCCACTGCAAATCCGGCAACGCCGTGGTATGCCTCGCAGCGCGCGGAGGATGATATCATATACCAGCAGAGGACCAATATCCGAGTCGTTGGCTGCATAAATCCGCCGCTGAAAACGCGTCCCGGTGGCCATAAACATAAAACCAGCACGCCAAAGACTGAAAGACTCACTGATACGCAGCTGCGGCTCCCCCCACACGTCCGCTGTGGGGTCGGGCGTGCGTACATTGATGAAAGCGTGAGTTCATGTATACGCGTAAACGAGGGCGAGGGTGAGCGAACCTGAGTGTATGACGATTGCGTGCGAGAGCGCGAATCAATTTATTCGCGCGGGCGTCATTATCTGCCCCGTGTCGACGCTAGCTTCCGCTTTTTGATGTTGAATCTAGAAAAGTGGGTTGTGGTCTGGGAGTGAAGCTGGGCACAAGATGGGTGCGTAGCAACGAGCACAGGATGTATCAAACAGTAGCAAAATCAAAGACGTACCAAGCACAATGACTCAAGCGCAACGGGAAGCGCCAACTCAAGCACACAGCGGGGCGGGAGCACAATGCACCTTGATATCTCACCGAATTGGATTAGTCGTTTTCAGGATCGTAAGGATCCCCAGTAAGTTGCTGTGGGAAGCACATACCCAGTGCAAGTGGCAGATTGACCAAGCAACGAACAGATGGATGTAGAAACGGCAGTAAGCCTTAGACAGCTTGAGTCAATTCGGTAGGGTACCTTCGATGTTTGGGCGTGACTCATTGGTACTGATGATAAAAACTTGGACAGATACAGAGGAACTATCGGCCGGTAAGCGGTTGACCAGAGAGAGTCCTTGGCTTCCCGACGACTTGTGCGAGGCCCGATCTTCATTCATCGTGTGTCCCGAATAAAAGGTTATGGTATCTGACTGATAATCACATATGTCGTTGAAAGTTAGCGACTCGGAACAACCAACAATGTGTTTGGTCTTGTTAGATTCCAAAGCGCCCGCCAAATATAGCTACAAACGTTGCCGCTTCTCCCACCAACTGCGCTTGCTCTCGTCATTTCCTCACCACATACCAAGTAATCGCACTTTCTCTCCATTCTGAGCTGCGGTTTGAATCGCACAGCACTGCTCACACCCAACGACTCCTCAACCCAGCCTCTCAAAGCAAATCGTGAATCCATCATCACTACAACGGCATCCCAGTACCTCTAGTCTCATCCCACGCGCGCGGAAGCTCACTCGACATAATCAGCTGATATTGCGAGGATCAAAACATCACAGATATTACAAAAGGCCATCCATTCGTCTCACGACCCACATAATCATGGGGAATCACGACAAGGCTGGTGTTCAAACTACCATCGAAATCATAGAAACCGAAGTTCTAGAGCTTGAAAAACAAGAAAGTGATCTCCTCGCGCAGCTCTATCGCCTCCAAGACACCATCGCACGCAAACGCTCGCTCGCAGGAAACCTGAAAAACTCGCTAGTCCCAATCAATCGTCTCCCGACCGAGATTTTGCTCGCGTGTTTCGGGAAAGTTGTACAGGATTGGGAAGACGAGAACGATGGAGTGGATGAGCGAGCAGTCGCAAAGCTGGCAAAATCACAGTGGTTTGGAGATGCTGACTTTGAGCTTCCATGCACACCCATTTTTGCCATTTCGCACGTTTCGCATCATTGGAGACACCTTGCAATCAACGCACCAAACCTCTGGACCAACCTCGTCGTCACCCCTGGATTTGAGTACCACATGGTCATCTTCCGAGATGTTCTCCGCCGAGCCAAAGGCGCTGCAAAATTTCATTATTTCGCCCCAGACAAACCACCGAGTCCCGCTGAACATTTGTTGCTGGAAACAATCATGCCGCTGATACACACACAGCAGATCAGCGCGCTGACTTTCCTCGACTCGGGCGCCTTGCTATCACGTCTGTTCTCTTGGGTGGTAGAACAGACCGTGATGCACCCACAAAGTCCCCCTTCGAGTGCACTTGCTCACCTGACCGCACTGAGCATTTTCGGTCTTAGATATCCGTCGGGGCTCACATTCAGTGATCTAACGCGACTCCTGTCCGCAGCACCACAGCTCAAAACCCTCAAACTGCAGTGGCAGCTTACCCTTGCAGAGCGCCCACACAAAACCGTCATCGCCCTCCCGACGCTCGAAAATTTAACGATAATAGAGTCAAATCTGTTCGCTTGCACATTTCTCGGCTCGCTATCTGCCCCAGACGTCTGCCAGCTCAAACTCCTGATGTGGGATCCTCAGCCTGAGGAGGACCCTACGGCATCCTGTTTATTCCTCGATGACAACAATAACGTCGACTCAGGCTTGAGGGTGCCCAGGTTTCCTAAAGTCCACAACCTCACGCTTTCGTTCGTCTATGATTATGGCAGAATGGACACAAGTATGATCGAAGCATTTCCACGAGTCACGCACTTGACGCTGGGCAACCCAGGCTTGTTGTATTGGCACAGCGCTTGCGCCTCACTGGGACTGCCTGCATTTCAGTGCCTGCAGCATCTTACTCTCGGATTTGCATTTCAGGACGCTGGGGATGAGATCCGACACCTGAACATGCGGCATAATTATTACTGGCTGTGGCAGAGAAAGTCAAAAAATCAAGCAGATCGCCCGTTGCTAATTTCTCTTCTCGATCGTTCCACCGAGCCAGCGCCGGACGCAGGTAAACATTTATTCAAGTATTACAAAGAATTGCAGAATCACGGTGTGTTCGACGCGGGCTCGAGTAGGCTGG
>MU268203.1:0-12440 GCA_021014935.1 Hygrophoropsis aurantiaca
ATCAGTGGTGGTTGGATGAGAAACATAGCCTAGTCAAGCGCGACTTTGAAGCCAAGATGGTGCCGTTTCTGGCCGTTGCGGTGATGTCGCGACCTGTACAACAAGCATCAGCGTTAGCAGCGAAAAATTTAAAAAACCATACATAAGTGTAGCTGCCCAGGTACACCTCAGCTTGCGACACTTCCTGGAGTGATATGGGTTCTTGTCCACTTCGTCCAAAAGTGTCGTGAGGGTGTCGTATACGGGTGAGTAATGCTCGACAGTAAACTTTTTGTCCTTGGCGGCGCCGTCTTCGTACTCGTCAAGGGCACCCTTGAGCTGTAAAAGCGATCAGAATAATAGCCAGGAGTACTGGCACTACTTACGGCAGTGCCGGCTACAATGATTGCTCCCTTTGGTACCTCCTTGCTGAACTTTTCTGGAAAATGTGCCGCTAGCGACAATTTACCTTGATAGAACGCCGTTTCGACGAGGTCCCGGAGATACACGCTTGCAAAGTTGTCAGTGCGTCCCTGGTTGAAACCGTCAGAATATACGCAGGTGACACATTAGTTCTTACATTCTCATCCTTTCCACCCTGAAGATATAATCCGCCGTCGAGTAGGTTGGCAGCCGATTGCCGAACGTAGTCGTCGTAGTCAGGTGGATCTTCATCGTCGTCAGGAAAGATAGGACATTTGGCTTTGACGACACGACGAGCGTCCTTCTTGACCTCCGAACGAAAGGTTCCTAGGTCATCGAACAGCTGCTCACATTGGTAGTGTAATGATGTAAATTAGTAGTATAGATGAAGCTGTTTGCTTACTCACCAATTTCGCCATGTCCATTTTATGGTTGTCCCAGTAGTAGGGATCAAGTTCCATCCCCGAGTCCTCGACAATTGCGATAGCTTCGGCCAGATACTCCTGTGCAGGACCAGCGATAAAGGCGTCTCGAACCGGAAACCAGTCGTCAAGTGAGTCCATGCGCGATATGAGTTTAGCGCGATCGAGAGTGTCTCTCCACGCCGGCGGATAAAATGACTGCTGGGTTGGCTTGGGCGCGATTTGATTGCGGGGCGTTTTGCTGTACTTACCCCCTTTACGCTTTGGCGGTTCGTCAGCTGGATCAGTGTCTTGATCATCGTCTTGATCATTATTCGCGTCGTTACTAGCTCGCAACCGGCCTGCACCGAGCCCACTGGACAATGTTGCGGCACGCCTGCGAACATCATCAAGCATCGACGGTGCGGGAGCTCGTGGGGCACCATTCTTGCGGTGATGGTTGTTCAACACATCTTCGGGCTCTGCTTCGTTGTCACTAGGAATAACCCGTCTACGTTTGAGTACTCGTTGACGCTCGGCTTCTGGTTCTTCTGCCTGGTTTTCTTCAAGTTCGTCTTCGTGAATGCCCATCGGGTCGTCTTCTCCAGGGTCCCCGACCTCCACATCCGCCTGCGCATTGAAATTCGCCTGTTCCTCGCCGTCTTGTTCATCGTCGTCCTGTTCCTCATCTTCGCCATCACAGACATCCCTTGGCAACATATCCTCCATGCTCTCGTCGGAACCAGAAGCTTTACGGTTCTGCTGAGAAAGTGTCCGAAAATCTGTGGATTTAATCAGAACAGCGCTGAGAGATGGACAATGCATACCTATATGGACCTTAGGTACGCCTTCGTCATCTTCATCATCCCTATCACCATCAACCTGACCCTTGCCTCCTTCGCTGTCATCATCATCCTCTTGGTGCCTTTTTCCTTTGCCAGTATTGATTGATTTTGTGTAAGCGGGGTTACTGATGGGTCTGCGAAAGAGTTCTTCATCCGAGGATTCAATCGATTGCAAGACGGGGACCTTATTTTTAGATGGTTTTGGAGAGCTGGCTTGGGGAAGACCGGATGAGGATGTGATGCGGAAACCAAATCGTGAGTCTTGGGCAGCTTTTTGCTTCGTTGGACCAGCAAGTGACATTTGTTGGGGAGGCTCATTCGATGCTTCCCGCCGCTTTGCCCAGTTATCCAGTAAGCTCAAATATTATCAACGGTGCATGTTGAAGTACTTACAAGTACACTCCGAGGAGCCTTCTTCGTCTTGCTCGGCGGAGCCATTGGGTTTCGGGGTTGTGAGTCCCGTGCGACTTGAGCTGCAGTGGACTTCGTAGAGGGAGCAATCCGTGTCTGCACCGCTTCTATGGCTTTGAGTTGCACAACGGCCCCCCCCCTGCCGCGATTTTGTCGAGAGGACCGCCGCGGGGCATCTGTAATGGTGAGCGAGAAAACGGGTAGTTTATGTTCAGCGTACCTAGTACATCTTCAGGGGGTTGTTGGGAACGAGCCTGGCTTTCACTGTGGTCGATCTTCTTCTTTTTTGACATCGGGGTCGGGTTGTGAAGTCAACGGACAGAAGTCAAAGTAGTATTCAAAGTCCATGCAGCACTTATGCAGCGAGGAATTGGAAGTCCGGTCCACGCCGTCTGAGCTTCTGGGCCCTCGATCAGGACACGTCCCAAAACGGTGTCTACTACCCAGCTACCTTCAACCATTTCCCTCCGATTGAAGGAAATCCGGTCCACGCCGTCTGAGCTTCTGGGTTCTCGATCAGGACACGTCCCAAAACGGTGTCTACTACCCAGCTACCTTCAACCATTTCCCTCCGATTGAGGGAAATCCGGTCCACGCCATCTGAGCTTCTGGGCCCTCAATCAGGACACGTCCCAAAACGGCAATTACCCAGCTACCTTCAACCATTTCCCTAGTCCGATGACGATTAACTGTTGTTCGGAATAAATAGTGAATGTACTAGCACATAGGATGAATTCATTGGGACCAAATTTAAATAAAACAAACACTGATTCTAAGGTATGGTACGTGAATATTCGTCGGCGGTTTCTACCTTCCGCTGGTGCTCTTGCGCGGGGGATTCTTTCTTCGTTTCAGCGGGCGCTCCTCTTCTGTGATGAAAGATATCGCCGGAGCCCGCTTGCGTACACGTACAGCTTGAACAGTGTTCGAGTCAGAATCCAAAGATTTGGGTTCGTTTTCCTGCAAGTCTTTTAGGGCATTAACAAAGGCCTCCCGGAGGGCTTTGTGATTTAAGGGTGTTTTTTCATACGGACGAAGATCGGGCTCTTTGTCGACATCGTTCGGAACAGAGTCGGGGGAGTAGGGATCATCCTCCGTGGCGATGCTGGCATTGGAAAGGACGCCTGAGGATTCAATAGTAGTGTATGATTTTTCCGATGATGCATAGTACTCCGGCAGAGTATCACCATCCGTATTTGAAGATGTGAGACCACGGGTGAGTCCGTGATGTTTGTGGTTTAACTGCTCATTGACGTGTTTGATCTCATCGGCGATAATGTTGGTTAAGGCCCACACCAACTTGAGCAACGGGAGAAAGTACGGAGCGATCGCTTGGAGGAGGTCATAATTCGATGTCATATAACTCGACTTTGTTCCAGCCAGCTTCCCCCAATCGTTGCTATCCCGGGAGCCAAACAGAGTGTTGGCGAAGGTGAGGTCTGAATGTAGTTTCTGATCGGGGCTGTTGTAAACCAAGCAGATATAGATAACAACATAAACGAGAGATTCAAGGTCGTAAGCAACGGTGTGCAACTGAGCGTCGCCCTTCTCCATGTATTGGCGAAGAATCGCGATTGCCATGAAAGGGATGGTACCCTGTCAAATACGGGTTAGCGATCAAAAAATCACTCATATATTAACTTACGGTTCGATCGCCAGGAGATTTAACACCACCGGGACGGTTCATCAGGATTGCATAGTCGTAATCGATAAGCAGCCCTCGCATTCTGATCCTGTTCTTCGTGTGCTCAGCATAAATCATAACGTTGTTTATGCTGATATCTCGGTGTAACACACCACGCTTCACGATGTGAAGATGAGCTTCAATGAGATAAGTTACATTGAATTTTCATGATGAATTAGGGAGTACATACCATCAATGATATCGATGATACAATTCACCAGTTCTCGCAAGGACCTGAATGACGTTAAAGGTTCTGCATAAGGTTGGAGCAGCAATCGGCGATGTGCTCTTGTCTCGATTTCGATGTCGTCAAATAATGCAAGGAACTCGGCGGGACGGCGCGCCGACGTCAGATCTTCGTATCTTTGCGCCCCGCGTTTGATTTTAACTGTCCAGGCTTTGGAGAGCTTCGGAACGCCTTGAATTCCAGCGAGTCTGGCCAGGATCTTCTCTTCACGATATTGGCGATCAACGTTAGTCCAACTATCTTTTACTACAAACAATCGGCAGGTATCGAGTGTTGCCTTGGCAGCTTCCAAAGTTGGGGAGCTGTTCACTGGGAATTTTACAACACGCCAACATTTAGTTGCGCGCCCGCAAACAGTATCGCTCGAGAACAAGCTCCCCGTTATGACATATAGATAATTGCCGACCTGAACAGTCGGGACAAATTCCTTGAGTGGACGATGGATGTGAGCGGTGACGAGGGTAGGATCATATCCCAAGAAGTCGAGTGGAAGGTATAGAACTGCGATGAGAATACGGAGGAGCTCAAGGGGCTCTTTGTGAATATCGTATCCGCGGGTATGTACGGCTCCTGAACAATCGAACATGCTGACACGGAGGAGGTAATCGCAGATAGATAATGCGTATACGAAACGTCGATTTGGCTGCACTTTGAACGTAGCGTATGACTTCGCGTACAGCGTACGCTCAACGTCTACGCGCCATCCTTGTCTGGACACTTCGCAAATCACATGCACGTTGTTCCAAGCCAATGGGTTCTCTTTCAAGGAGGGCTCAGTTCTGTCGGACAGAACGAGATCCGGTTTGACTCCGAGTGGCGTCCCAGTTGGTGAGCGGGTTGAATAATAGCCAGACCAGTGTCGGCTTTTCACGAGTGTCAATGGCTCCTGATCAGCACTGGTATTTCCTATTTGCTTTTCTTTCTCCTGTAACCGTGCTGACCTCCTCTCAGGTACAGTTTTCAGGACCACACTATTTCCAGGCCCAGACTCGTCAATCCCCGACCCCTCCAGGTTCGTCGTCGGAGTAGCACGAGGAATTACATCTCCACAGTTGTTGTTGAGACCCAGGAACTCTGCGAGAGAATTTGGTAGCACGCCACAGACGATGTTGAGAAACTCAGAAACTTTAGATTCTTCATTGGCGAGTTCTTCTCCCTCAGCATTTTCTGCCCTAACCTCTGATTTCTGTGCGTGTACCTGATCAACGTAGCTGCTTTGACTGGAACTACCCACGACACAGCCGGTAATTGCGTCAATCTTCGCCTTTCCCCCTTTCTGTCTGTTGGTTCGTTTGTCGTTGTGAAGCATGGGGGGGAGGAGGGTGCTGTTCCAGCACTTGTGCCCCGAGTCATAGAGCGGTGTGTTTTTATGTTTGACAAATGATAGGAACTTCTTGTATAACGTGGCAGGGAGCACCGAGTTGGGAAGCCAGTGCTGCCTTAGGATGTGTGATGTCTTCAAAGATGTCTTCCCTTCGTCGAGCGTCAATTCACTGATCTCCGACGCGTGCGTAGCCTTCACGGCTAGTGTTCTCCACCGCTGACCATGGTCAGGAAACGACGCCATTTTGACGCAGTGGGGGGTGTCGACAGTCTCGAATCGGTGGACAACTGTTGGCGCCATGATTGTGTGGAGCTGTCACCGTGACAGTTGGTTTTTGGCAAGTCCGCGAGGCTTTGCACTGCCTTTCTTGGATAGATGTTGATAGGTTTTGATAGACATTGATGCACATTGTCAGTGTTTGATGGCCGGACCACTCAGACTTTAGAATAAATCATTCTAAATGTAGACCACAAGAAACAAATGGAATAGAGGTTTATACATGTGGAATCAATCAAACTAATCAGCTCTATGTAAGGCGTAAAATATCTCCTTGTTCCAGTATTTATTGAGAAAGAAGCTAGTCGAGTACTGGTTACTAGTCTCCTTGGTAAGCTGGATGTTGGCTTTCTGTCCAAAGCGGGGGATGAGATGCGCCGGGGAACGAATCTGTGACAAGGGGATTACATCGCCGACTCGATCGCCATTCGTCCGGAGAGCACGCTGGAGTACATGCATCCCTGTAACCGCGTCAATTGATGATACATTCAAGCGCTCGACATACGCAAAATAAAAGTTCGAGTATTCAGTGGAATTGATGGGTCGAAAAATGAGTCGCAGATGAGCAACGAAGTGACCTTAAGGGCACAAAAATTCAGGCATTAGCCAAAGATGCAAAATAAAACATATAAATAAAAAAGTACCATCGAGTCCACTGGTTGGCCACGTCGCATCGGGATCAGAGTTTACAATTACACTATCATACTGTCCGGAAGGCCACTTTTTCGACGGGGGGAATGCATTAACAGTTTGCGCGCACTCGACAACGTCAGGACAGTGGAAGTTGCGCAACTGTATGCGAACTTTGCACCAAACTTGAACTCGTTCAAAGGGGAGACTGCATCCAGCTCCTGCTTGACGTCTACCCCCTACGCTATGAACGATATTGTTTTGGGAGCGGGCAAGAAAGTCGGCGAGGGCGGGACGTAGGTCAGGAAGGTTGAAATCCGTCGAAGCCCTGTCGACAGTCATGCGTGTCAGCGTCGGATTGAAGCCTAAATGAAGTGAAGTGGGGCCGGCTGCAAATGTCCTATAAGGACGGGGGGCACGAGGATGCTCGCCACGGAGTAGCGAGCGGGAATGGGCAAAGTAGTCGATAATTTTTCGCCTCGGAAGAGTGCTTTCCAGGTCTTCGATTTCATCGTTGTCTCCGTTGTCTCCTATTGCTGCTTCTTCCTCTCGCAGAGAAGTGGCTATCTCAAATCGAGTACACTTGTCTTGCCGATCGAGGTATCGACAGATTTGCGGATCATAGTCTTGATTATTACCAGAATTGGCCGGCTCCTTTATGAGTTCAATGTGTGCGTGCTCGGTCGTGTCTGCGGTCCACTGCATCAAAGCTCCGTGAGAGCGGATAGCTGGCGCGACACCCTGGAGCAATTCCAGTTTGGGTATATGCCAATTATCTATAACTCCATTCTTCCCGGCGCGACCTCCAGCGTTGATGATTGCCGGCTTATAACAATGGAACTTTTTGAGAGCACGTTCGACTTTGCAAACATCGTCCTCCGTGAAACGCGGGGCCTGTGCAAGGTACCTAAAATCCATCATGGCGTGCATGGCGATGACGAAGTCCCTCGGAGCAGCACCAGCAATGAGACCCACCATATAGCGTTGAACGCTACGGTGATCTCTGCCAGTGACCTGCTTAAGGCTCGATATTCCCTCGTTAAAAGTCCGGTATCCTGTACAAGTCTGCAGAATCGAGAATCGGTAGTCGAGTTCTGCGGCAGACACCACGTTGACGCACCATAAGCGTTCGTGATCCCAGAAGAATTTATGTAAGTGGTGCAATAGCTCAGGGAGGAGAAACTGGCTTGGATCAGCTAGTACCCAATCACGCCAGAATGGTAAGTGGACTCCGTTGAGGTGGAGCGCTTTGCACGATTCAAAGAAGGCTTCTAACGCCGAAGGAGACATCTCGGCGACAACGCTGGCGATCTTATCAAGCGTCGATTTCCCTGTGCGAAGGTCATGGCGTTCCGAGTCACCGAAATCTGTGTATACTGCCATGGTGACAGGAGATGTAAGCCCGAGAACAGTCGCTATGGCGATCTGCTCCGGCGTGTCTGCGATGTAAGCTGCAATTGGGGTAAAACAGTACCGCAATTGCCCAGCGGGATCGCTCATCATGACACCAATACTCGCAGCAATTTTTAGCGGCTCAAGCACGATGTCGAGGGATTGATGGAGCAGGCGGTCACTAAGAACACCTTGTATTCGTTTGTCCTTGTGGATGAATTTTGCTATTGGCAGGAGCGCAAGAAGTAGATAAGCGTTCTGAGAGGTTTTGTTGCGAATATCGACATCAAGGTTTGCGAGACTGATGAGGAGGGGGTGGGCAGAGCGATCACCAGTCATATTTGTGATTTGCGTCTTGTCTGAAGATAGTATGACGCCCAAGAGTGAAGCGCCTTTGGGGAGTGATACCTGATGATACAACAAAGTACATCAAGTAAGAATGAGGAAGCTATGACACTGAAACTCACCTGTAATTTCCAAGTGCTATCACCAGTCATCCACGAACTATACACCCGGGCCAGACGAGCAGCACATTCGAATACCTTGCGAGGAACGAAGTCTATGTGTTCTGCAAATGGCGGGTGACTAAGGATGGCCTGCAGACACTCGACGGGGTCACGATAAAAGATGCGCAAGGGGCGCTTGGTTGGAGATTCAGTGATGACGGGTTTAAATTTCCATCTAGGACCAGAGGGGAGCATTTCAACACGCTTGCGGAGTTCTTGAGCGGTCCGAAAGGATAGTGGGTTGACTTGCGTCTATAGAATATTAACCGTCAAATTTGTGCGCTGAAGAACGCTGGAATCTGACTTACCCTACGCAGCGATAGATAGCTATTGATTTTGGCCATACTGAGACCAGAGCGCATGGTCCACGCAACCCATTCCCACTCATCGTTTGAAGCGAATGGATAGTATAGGTTATTTATTCACTCGTCCGCGTATGGGTCAGAGTTGAACCTACTCATGAAGGAGTCCCCCGCGCCATAAGTCATGCCCGCACCCTCGAACCATTCAATTTTCCCCGCACTTTCCTCCACCAACTCCACGCCCATATTCTCCACATCAGTTGCTTGAGGTACGTCTGAATCGACAGAGAATTCCATTTGCTCTGAGTCGACTTGTGTTGTAGGCCCAGGTGTGGTGTTTCTGGGACGAGTAATCCTACGGGCTTGAGACAGACGGATGAGATCGTTTTGCCAAGGTACACATGTGGACGTTGGCTGATTCATATGTTGAGCAACTCGGGTAGCGTTCTGAAACCGTCGGCCGCACGATGGGCAGCGTAAAGGAATGTCCCGCGTCCTACGCAAATGACTTCGAGCCATATGTGCTGTTTGAAATTTGAAGAACAAGTAAGTAACCGAGTAACCGAATCTTCGGCAAATACCGAGACAACCTTGCTTTCGACTTCTTATTGCAAACCACTCTATCGCTAATGTCGAGCTCTTCAGTGCTATCATACTCTCCCCACCGATTCAGGGAATCTTCAGAAAATCATCATGGCCAAAGTCCGTCACTTTGTCGCAAATTTGCTTCCTGTCCCCCAAGTACTCCATCCACAATCTTTCGCAACTCTTCTTCGCCCACACCTTGATCTTCCAGTCTATCGCCCTTCTTGGATGTGAAGGAAGAGCCAATCACGCCCCAACCATCGCTACGGGACTCGCAAGATAGTGTGGATAGCTCACCGGTGATTAATATTCTCATCTTGGCTCAATTAAATTATCTGACACTTTCATTCGCTCAAAAGAATGCTTTTCCCGAAACTTTTGAAGAAGCATTGTGTCTCTTGAGTATTGCCCGAGCGGATCTTGAAGTCTGTCGCGCCGAGAAGAATTTAGCTGACGGGATTTATCATCAAAACATGATGCGCGCTCGGTACAGCCACATCCAGCTGGAGAAAGCGAAGAGGAGGCTGAGCGACGCTGAATTGGAAGTGGGACGAACACGGGTTGCAGTTAGGAGGGGTGGTTTCATCTGTTCGGCACCTTGGAGAGCCCGTCACAGGCGCATCCAAGTTCAACAAAGTGAGATTCTTCTTTTGTTTCGTTTCGATCGTCAATTGAACATAGCTCTCTGCATTTTCAAGATACCTTGCTTGCCGTTAGGCTAGACTGAATGTGACGGCGCTGCCACGTCGTAAATATAGGTTGATCTTGTACAATGGCTAGGTACTATACTGTGTAGATTATGTATCTTTGCCTGTTTGAGTTCCCGGCCAATCACATCATTTTTTTCAAATTGTATTTCTCGGTTGTGTGGCAATGTCACATCTTAGCCCGGATCTTGACGCCGCTCCGAATCGTTATTGCTCGACATGCTGCTGTGTACGCTGGATGCTCTGTACTTGCCTGTACGTTTGTTGGTCTGGAACTCTGGGCTTCTGACTCTTCTGTACCTGTCTGTACGTCTGTGGGTCTGGAATTCTGGGCTTCTGTCGGCATCTGTAGAAGCTGTTGGATCTGTGAGAATCTGTGACCAAAAATAGTAGTTTGCTGATGAACAGGGATACTCATGAGGTGATTGTCTCGATAACCACAAATTAATGGAACGCACCGAATGCTTTGCCGTTGCATCCAATATCTGAGATAAACAAGCCAGAATCAGAATGACAATCATCCGGGTCTGCACGCAGTAAGCAGCAACATACTATTATATAGCCTAAACGGTACCCCCCCACCACTAGCAAAGTTCAGCGACTGCACATCGTTCAACCCCGTCAGAGTGATGTTCTTGAACCCTATGCAATGATCGTCCGCTTCTTGACCGCCCATGATAAGGTACCCAAGGTTCCTAGCGCAGCCTTTGGCTCCGAAGACGTGCAGCTCCCAAGTCCAATATGTGGGGTTAACGTTGAAGGGGAGGCATTTGGCATGTAGGGGAAGCGTGAGGGTGATGAATGTGAAATAAATGGTGGCAAGGTTGAGGAAGGATAGGTGGATGTTCATGGTGCAGTGGGCAGTAGGATTCAGTGGATGTTGGTTGGTTTACCAAAGTGTCTCAATTCTTCGACCATACTTAGAAGAGTAGATATAAGTACTGTGTCCTCATGTATCGTGTGGTACCTCATCACGATTGATCACGACACATCAGCAAATCGTCAAGTGGCTGTACAGTGCTGTGCAGGTGGCTACAGTGCTTACAGTGGCACAGCAAGGTCCCCCACTGTACAGTGTGCTACAGTCACCTCAAAGTGCACGAAAAGTTGATCTTAGTCTCACATATTGTAGAGTATATTTAATTAGCTCAAATAGAATTTTTTTTTGTGCAATTTTAGTGTAGTTTGAAGTGTGTAGAGGCTGATTATACATGTCTGTACACTACTGTAGCATTGTATGCGGCTGTGTGCGGCTGTGCCACTGTCCGAAAAAGGACGTTTTGCTGATGCAGTTGTGTACACGGTACCCACATCAATTTGAAAATCGCGTGCGCTTGAGTGGATAGTACTGGAACTCTCGAAATTGATTTTAACGTTTCAGCGTTTCAACTCGCATGCATCACATGGAGTGCATGGCATATGTGGCACTGTACTGTTGAGGTAATATAGTAGAGGTTAAAGCTGTTTGACCCGAACCAAAAACATATTAAATGCTCACCCTTGTCCACCGCGCGCATTTAGTTCGCCATGCTGAACCGTTACTTTTCTCCGCTCAGAACTCACCCGATCATATCGTGCAGTGTATCATTGATGCCAAATTAGCAGTGCACCGCCTTCTACAATGGCGTTTTCGAATGGCCTGGTAACGTCGGATTTAATAGTCCTACTGTCTTGCGACACTGCTCAAAAATGTGTATCGTCGATCCAAACGGTGAATCCTTCTTCCACGACGGAAATAAGTACAATTGATCACTGTCCAATCATCAAAGATGTCGATGGTTTCTTATCTGTTCGTGGAGGGAGGTTGGACTCTGTTAGACTTGCTTCCTAGTATGCCCGATTATTAGCCCCACCACAAAACCTTATAATTATATCAGGTCCACTCCATACCGACGAGGTGGCTCAACGAGCCAAGACACGCACCCACTTGTTCCCGATCTGCACATGCCTCAATTCTGTTGGTTCGTTCTCGACACGATAAGCTATCATTGTGCCAATGATACGTATGCATCTCCAGCCTACATCCTATCCTAAGAGAAACATTTCAAGGTCTAATCCAGAGGCTGGGGTATTTATGGGGAACAGCTCCCTTTTAGCCATCAGCGCTCAGCACGCCAGGCCTCGAAGAGTGTCTCCAAAACCAATTCGCATTGAGAGGACTCATCACCATTGCTGGAACAATTCTTCCGTGAGATATTCGCATTCAAGGCAAAGGGTCTACAGAAGACGCACCCTTGGCCGACAGAATATAGTTATTCACGGCATGCTTACATTTTGATTGTTGTCGATGTGTATGCCCTCCTGCTGGGAGAAGTACTGAGCCAAAGAAAGAGCATGGAGATGCATCAATGTGGTTGGTGCTAGTAATCGCCGATTATGCCCCCGAAGATACCGCTGTGCATTCCGAATACAAGGTAGAGTACATGTTGGTGTCAGTGTGAGTACGTTGCTTATTGATATCGGACTCAAAGCCAAAAAAAAAGGATTAGTACATATGTATATCCATATGCAATAGAATCACAAACTGTGAAATGCCATACAACGATCCAGTCATACGCCAAGTATTTCTTGTGTCTACTCCGAGTCATCCTTGCGGAGCAAGCAACACGACGTGAGCATCGCGCAAAGGAACTCCCAGCGGGTCACCTCCACATCAACCAGCACGTCTTGTCCGGACTCATCATCCCCGGGCCGTGGTTTCTTGTCCTTGGATTCGTCCATATACAAC
>MU268204.1:0-12392 GCA_021014935.1 Hygrophoropsis aurantiaca
ACAATGACTCGTTGCTCACGATTAAAACATGAAGTTTGATATCAGACGAAAACCCTAACATCCGCCTTTAATATAGTATAGACCTGTGCAATTGAAAATAGATGTAAACTTGGAGGGCCGCATGAAGCGGCAACGCCCGCTACCTGTTTACTGATCACTCACTTTTGGTACAACAAATCAATGCTTCCTCACAGTCGTCCAAAGACATATCGCCAGTGACTATACCATGCGAGGCCAGAGAATTACGCACGCCCCCATCGCCAGAAAACACCAAGCACTGTATACCATATGTATGTGCACCACCGAAAATATTGCGTAAGATGCTTTCTGATTCACCGGGTTCAAGCATAATTCGCTCATCATCAACACTTCAGCTAGAGCCGCTCGCACCATCTGCATTAAAACGCGTAGATATCCCATTGCCAACCGTATCTCTAATAATATCATTGATGTCCATCTCCACATCAGGCTGCACATGTTGAATACGCGAAGAACGACAATCTGCTCCGACAGCACCTCAAAATTAGAGACTATCATGAATTCTCCTATTTGAGCGCCGCCCGCAAGGCCAACAGATGTCGCGAACGCAGATGAAATCGGTCTACATTCGATGGACACATTAAAAAGTACATTGCAAGGAACGCCACGGTTGTGCAAGATGGCTATCAGTCATGCATACGGAAGAACCCGATCGGAGATGAAATGAATTTCCAACGTCAAAAAATAAGGTTTCCTGCCAAAACTCGAAACATGATGTTTCTACAAGACCCCCTACTAGGTAGCGGGCATAGAGATGTTTTTTGTAAGTTTAAGTTCTCCTATTCCGGTGCACAGGTGCTGACCCATTCGATTCGATAGGCTTTAATCACGGCCATCAAGGACGTTTGCCAGCGCTTTTGGTATATAGTACTTGAAGCAAGATTTTCAAAACAAGAAAATGGCCAACCTAAGAGTAAGTCTATGCTTTTATTATGAGCGTTTGGCCACTAATCACATAGAAGTAATTTGGCAGCTTGAACTGGTTGAAAAAAACACCGTAAACAAAAATCGTGTAAATGTGCCAGCGCCGCAAATACAATGTGAGTGGTGTTAATGGTCAAATAATAAACTTATAATTCATATTGTCTTTCAGCGTTTTCACAGCAACCAACCTAAGCATATGCGCGGCCGACTTTGGGGGAATTCACGGAGGGCATCTTCCCCAGCTTGAGAGGTGCGGAATCGTTTGATTTCGTACTTTGTCGTCATGATTGAGTATTCTAAAATGACCGAGTGTAGCCAAGTATATCGCCCACGTTTGTTCCGAACTTCTGTAGCTTGAATAATGGGATTGAACGGCACCTGGGTTTGCACAAGGACCCCTTCCCGCCCCATGTATTTGCTTGTTATAGTGGACCCTGAGTCTGCTGGTTGAATATTGCCTGCGATCCTTGCATTCCACTGAAGCATAGTGAATTCCAAGTCCACCCGTGCTTCAAATGATGGGCCGAGTGTGGATCTACCATGTTCCAAAAAAGTTAGGTAGCTTGCATCTTTGGTTGAAGGCGGCATTGCTGCCTGATTACCAAATCCTACGGTTGGCATAAATGCGATCTCAATATTGCGCTTGAACGCTCCGCTCTGTATGTAAGAAACATACACAATCCGATTCACTGGCCCTGCGAGGTTCCAAGCCTCAACGACGGCATCCAATTGTTTCGGTTGGTCCTTTGAATCGAAGCCGGTATACTGTCGGTTTGTGCCCACCGATTCCCGCGGCGCAAACCCTGAGTGAACATCGTTCCCCTTAAAAATAAGGAAAACAACTAGCGTGTCCAGGGAACGAATATACAGCCCAAATCGACCAAGAGCAAAAGCGCCAGGATCACTCCCTACGAAATATCAAATGGGCTGGGTGGGAAACTCATATTGGATCAATGCTTACCCGGAGGGATGCGTAGAAGCATGGTGACCATGGTGAATGTCACAGGTTCGTCCCCGATATCAACGTGCCAGGAACCCTGGACATTTCCTATAGCAGCGATCAGCTCCCCTCCACTTCGGCATTCCGAAATGTTGAGCTGGCATCCAACGGGGCCGGGATCTAGTCCTCCGAAGGAGAATACATTATTATCTTTCATGACATGTTCGAATACATCCCACTCTTCTTTTGAAATACTGAGCGGAACAATAAGTTGATATAACTTGTGGAGGGTAGTGAGGATGTCCGTGAATTGCGATTTTGCTTCTGGGGTTGAAACCTGAAGTGCTGGCCGTAGTATTCCCCTCCCATTCCCTTTCATAACCGTGGAAGCCAGGTTGTAGGAGCCTTCATAAGACCCACTTCTGGGCTCTGATGATCGATCGTTTCGCAGGAGTCCAGGTGTTGCATAAACAGGTATAATTTTTTCTTCTGAGTTGCCCCTGGTACTTGTCCCCCAAGATAAGGCTTGCAAAATCTGTGCCAGATTTCTAACAGGTGCACCCTCCGCGTACTGATCAAGGGAGTGCAAAGTCTGCACACACCCGACAGTTACAGCTTTTCTCTTGTCACCGTTGACAAATGCAACATAAGGTATCCCGGCCTCCATTTCTAGCATCCCCGGGACCGGCTGAACATGCGCTTGATGGTTTATGAATTCGACATGTGTGAGTTCCGGTGGTGTGCAGATGCGGACAAGTCTATCCTTGTGAGTAGCCGCTGAGGATGAATGATAGTCATGAGCATATACGAAACCGCGCCTGAATCTTGCGTCTTCTTCCAGCGTAAAACTCGGTGCCTGAGGATATTCCCATTCTCCTTTGGCGGGTTCACAGGGGGGTGGAATGAGCTCAGTAATTTTTGGAGGTGGTAAGGTTGATATCAATGTATCTGTGTACACATTCCAATCCGCAGGGTTACTTGGGGGTGGAATGGGCTGCGTGGAACCAGCCTGCACTCCGAACATATACATTTTTAATTCCCCAGCTGGTAAAACATTGAAATCCACGTGTGCGTGAGCCCTCGTCTGCATCTGAGCTAGATCTGGCGCTGGTTAGATAACACTATTAATAGCCATATCGGCATACATACCGGCATTTCGAGCGTCTCTCTCGATATCTCCAGTGGTCATCTGAGTTGGTACGGCGGCTCGTCTCGCTTAGGCGGACAAAATGCGGGGGGACAGTCCCTTCTGTTGGTATGCAACGAAAGTTTTCGATATTCGGGATTTGCCGCGCACCGAAAGTCCGACAAAGCAGAGAAATGCCCCTAAATAGCATCTGGTGGTGAGCCATGCCTGCAACAACAAAAACCTGGAGGGCCGCGTGAAGCGACAACGCCCGCTACCTGTTTGCCGATCGACCCATCGCTCGGTGGGCGAATCAAAAAATCACAAGGCATATCCGGGTTCACGTTTTCTTTATTCGTCTAATCATCGCGTTTTACAAGGAGAACAGGCATAGCGAGAGAAGGATAATCTAGTATAAGGAGAAAGTGAGATAACGATACAGAGATAACAAGTCTAGGGGGAAAAATCCGAGGTGAGACAAGGCACATAGTTCGAGACGCCGATTTGAATACAGGGATGACGAGTCTAGAAAGAGACAAGTACGAGGAAGAATGAATTCATTAATAGGATTCTGTGCGGCAAAAGAGAACGGATGGTGTGGATGATCAATGGAGACGCACGCTTATTCACGAGATCGTTTCCCTAGAGAAAAGGTCGCCATAGCTGTGGAGGCAGCGCTGTTAAATGGCCCTGCAACGGATTGGTCCTCAGCAAGCTCAATAAAACATGGCTCAATGGGCTCATCAGATTTGTCGGGGTGGGTGCTATGGGCATTGAGTTGGTAAACCTGTGCGCTGTCAGTGGATATCGATAAGATAGCTATAAATCCAACGTAGTCGGCGCTAACCCCAACCCTAGTCGTTGTTGAATCAGGTGAGGCTATATGTTCGCAAAAGAAAAATAGCGTGACTTACCTTCGGGAACAGCCAGAGCGGTTGACATGCTAGGTGCCAAGTTGGGATCGGAGATGGAGGTACTGGCGAGGACGTCCTCCACGTGCATATCGCCGTTATCAGTAGGCACGTCATGCACACTGAGATGGGCCTGCTTGATCGTTGTTGTAAGCCTCTCTCGCCAGGGATCTTTTGACAACCTTTGCCTTCTTTGCAGGAGACCAATCGAGTGAGGTGTTGGACTTGGGCACCTGTGCATACATGTCGATTGATGTTTATTTTTGTGCAGAATGGTTGGAATACACACAACATCGGACGTAACATTGATGAGGTCCAGGGTAATGGTGGTGTCGCCACTAGCATGGGTGGTCCACTCTTAAAACGGCAAAGTCCAGCCAGAAAATTGAAGTTGAGTCAGAAAATCGGCATGAATGGCGCAAGTATATACCTTGTTTGTGTGGTCGAGTTCCTCTTTGTCTTTTTCATTTATTTCACTTAGGGTGCTGATCTGATTGTCCCATGGATCGGTCATCCGAGCGTTGGCATTAGTGGGATTGGAAAGCGTGAACACAAATTTGATTCAGCTTTTGTCAGCAATGTATGACGGAAGATGAGGATGTGGTTCACGGATCATGATCACAGATGACTTACCTCAGTTGAAGAGCCAGGATAAAAGTTACCCTTCGCATTGGACCTGGAACCGAGAACTCCAGGGCACAATTGGCCTATCATGATACCCTCATGCTCCACGTTTGTACCAAATGCTATGGTAAACGAAGTTGGAAGACCTAGCGACGACAAAAGTTCTTAGGAAATCTTCTTGATACGTGGACAGCGCGAGGGCGGTGCCCAGCGGAAGGTCTGCGAGCTGATCGATGGTGTCGTCATAGAGGCCGGATTCGAGGCGATGAAGATATACGTTGTCTTCGTTAGCTGCCATAGTGAATGATTCAGAGACTCAGAGAGTAGGTAGCTTGGTGGAAGCAGGAGTAGACGAGGTTGGGGCGGGAAAGAGATTGTTGAAGACTGATAATCTGAAGATATCATTACCTTGGGTACCTAGGTCACTAATTGTTGGCTCCGTGGGAATTAAATTGTAATCCCTCTCAACAATTAGAACCAAATACTAATTGGCGCGTCGCACCAACGTGAGCTTTCACGAACGGCTCACTGCCGGGCTGTTGTCCGTCACTCTGTTCTCGTTTGTGACGCGATGTAAACCATGTTCTGTGACAAGAGCTGACCATTACCTATGTTTTGTTGTAGTAATGGCGTGTTGCAGCCGTTCAAACAGCTGGCCGCCTGTTAGATCCGTTTTTCTCCCATCGAAGTCACGCGATCTTTGGTGTTGACTGATACACCCCACCGCGGCCCGCTAACTTCCTCTCCGCTTTCTTTCCTCCTTGTCATGTCTATCACAGGTGCTGATGCTTTTTAACCGCCAGGGCAACAACATAAGCCTTCGTTCACTTCTTAAATACCGATAACACGAAATAGGTCTATATAGCCACGGCTTAATGCTGGTTTCGCATATGATCTACTTAGTAAGTCCAGGAAGATTGCAATTCAAGTTCGATAATCATGCCTCCATTTCTCCGCACTGCGGCCCTTACACTTCTGTTAGCATGCTCCTCCATTTTGCCGAATAGTAGAGTCTTCGCATCACTCACTCCTTCACTCTCTGCCCCAATCGTGGACCTCGGCTATGCACAGTACCAAGGATCAGTCGATATCAATACGAATGTCACCAGCGTCCTCAGCATCCGTTATGCAGCACCACCCATAGGTAATAAAACCCCTTTTGCTGAATCCCATATACTTATATGATATAGGCCCAACGAAGTCTCCTAATATTCTGGATGCCGTGAGTGCAACTTCTTTTTGCTTGTGTGCAACAATAAAGGGGTTGTCTGCAACGCTAGTGTTCCGATAAGCTGAACCTGGTGATCATCGAACTTTGATTTCTCTCTGTCGTGGTCTGCGTGCGCGATCTCGGTCTGCATGAAGTCACGCACAATGTTTGCGCCATCGACTTCAAACCGCTTACTTTTAGACAACAGCGATTTGGTGGTGGCCACCCCAGTTCGAGGGAAAAGGCCCAAGGGCCTACAACGTTTAGCAGTTACCGTTAGACGATTAGGCGCGAAAGGTCAAATGTGCCAATCTGGCATTTGGTCGGTGTACATATCTTGCAGCTATTATTCCACGAATGTCAGTCATTAACATCTTGTAGAGTGCATCTCTCGTTTCAAATTCAAGATATGGTTCAATTGTACTGTATCACATGGAAATACAAAAGTTCACCGAAATGTCGTCCATCAGCAAATCGTCAAGTGGCTGTACAGTGCTGTGCAGGTGGCTACAGTGCTTACAGTGGCACAGCAAGGTCCCCCACTGTACAGTGTGCTACAGTCACCTCAAAGTGCACGAAAAGTTGATCTTAGTCTCACATATTGTAGAGTATATTTAATTAGCTCAAATAGAATTTTTTTTGTGCAATTTTAGTGTAGTTTGAAGTGTGTAGAGGCTGATTATACATGTCTGTACACTACTGTAGCATTGTATGCAGCTGTGTGCGGCTGTGCCACTGTCCGAAAAAGGACGTTTTGCTGATGTCGTTATATCTGATTGTTTGTCGGAAAAAGATAATTTTGATTCCAAGGCCTTATCATGCCTTGGAAACCCATAAGGCACTTACGGGTTTGTAAGCGAAAGAGAAGTTATTGGAATCTAAATTGGAATTGCCTTGGAATTGCCTTAGAATGACCTTGGCAATTATGTTAAGCCTTGGAATGGCCTTGGATACCACTTTACAAGGTAAAATAATAATTACAATATGACGGAAGAGGGTCCAAATGTGCCCGGATTGGAATGCATGTTAGGAAATTTCCGACATTCCGCTATTAACGCCCAGTTCTATGTGATGTACACATACAGTTCTTCGTATTGATAGATGGTACACTGTTAGCTTATACGACGTTCAACTTTAGCTGGGGGACAATTTATTCAGATAACAATGAACTCGCTTAAAGGTCTGAAATTAACACATAGTTCCATCATCTATTGTCAACGAGTGATCACTGCGGCCATTTCCACTGCGGTCTGCCAAAATCTAGCAGAAGAAAGTCACAGTGATATTTGACCGGGAGAGGGCAATGACCCGCATCCAGTCGCCATGCCCATCAAAATCAATTCGGGCCAGTTGGAACGCTGCGCGTACCTGTTTACCTTGTATTTGAAGGTGAAATGGCCTCATCTCTGTCTCATCGACGTAATACTCGGTCCGGTAGGGCGTGATATTCCGAGTCGTGGGCTCGGATTTGGTGCTAGGTCGCCGAACATTATGAATGACAGGAAGGACTCGGCAAATGCGTTGATAAAGCCAGCATTGTTGTGTGGGGGGCGGTACCAATGTAGCTTCAGAACAACAGATTCATCAGCAATCAGAAGTTCCTTGTATTTAGTTCAAATCATTCTAGCCTGAATTCATCCAGTCCAAGGCGTATACCACCCCGGCCATTACAGTGGCGCACCAGAGATCTAATTTGTGGGCAATCTATCCACCGACCATGTTTTTATCTATTGGGCATTACAGACGAATACCCTGGTGATACTAAGGGACTTACTCATAATATGGGACATCATCGCCGTGAAGCACAGGAGGAATGGCAAATTTCCCCTGTGGAATTTGAAGTATTTGAATCTGGACGGCCCTGCTCTCACAACGAAAGTCACACACCTTCCACGGACCACGACCGGCCTTTGAACGCCTGAAGAAGGAAATATGTAGGACATACCACGATCGCTAATCAGACGAGACTAAGATAGAGGTACTTGATCAGCGGGTCAAATTGAAAGCAGGAGAACTCAAGTCTTACTGCCGCCGTAAACTTTGTAAGCTTGCGCGAGTGCTGATCCAAATTCACTGTACAGATATGCTGCTCGTTAAACTTAGATAGGGCAGAGATCGGAGAATAGTTGCGCTACAAAGTTGGTGATACTGAGCGTTTCATTGGATTGACGAAATACGGTCCTTCGTGAGCATTTCCGACAGGGAGGAGCGAACCCTGATTGAGGCAAACATATTGATAGATCGACGTTAGAAGGTCAAATGCAATTGATTCGAACGGCGACTCACACTCCTCGCCATTCGTAAGGGCCTCGTAAAGGATAGTAGAGCAAATAGAGTTTTTATTTGACGTATATATACATAGTGGATACATAGCCGCAGTGGTTATCTCAACTTTTGGGCAAACCGAATCTTTGTAGAGTGACCGTCAATTTGCGTTTAAGTTCTGGATGATAATCCGCGTCACCGATGTTCCATAATGATCGCCATGAGGTCTTCAAAAAACCAGGCCCCTTGTTTGTGAAAGGTGTGGCAACCCACTGAGGGTCCTCATCATCGTCAGGATGAGGGAAAGGAAATCGGCCCAAATAATCACGGGTTGCATGAAACATGCACCAGTAATTCCCAGCAATGTAGAGGGTGCTGATTTCATCTTGGTCCTGGTAGGTATCAAATGCAGCTTTCATTTGATACAAGATTTGGCGTCTATACCCGACATCAGTACTGATGCCATAGAGACCCATAGTAACGTTGTCAGGAGTGAACCCTTCGCTATCGAAGCGTTTGACCTCGACAATGAAAGGGAGACTTTTGGTTCCGTTGTGGTCAAGAACCATCAAAAAGTCTGGAATACGATACGAGCCCGAGCCTTCAACTGAGGCAGGGTCGATGGTGTCGGAAGACGAATCTGGCCCAGCACCACGTCCAGATGTTGGTACAGGTGTTAAAGAGGATAATGTAGAGGATAGCATGGGTTGTGAAACATTGGCGGCTGGAAGAGGATCTGGGATCATCAGGGCCAAGGTTGTTAATCAGGTATACTTGGGCGTATTATGAAGGAAGTCGCTTACTGCATGAACGCAGCTGCATGCGACTGATTGAAGATTGAAGACTTTCCTCAGTTAAAGGCAGATGATATTCTTCCACATCATCATTGTCATCATTGTCGTCTTCGTCTTCTTCTTCTAAAGATTCTGATAGTCAGTAAGAGTGAATGTATGAACGACGGGATGAAAACTACCTGATTGGAGAGGAAATGAAATGTCAAGCATTTCTTGAGGTCCCACCGAAATGATGAAGGTGTCCGTGGAATAAGAGACCGCAAAGAAGGTGAGCATCATATTGATAGGGCGATACAGGTAACTCTCGTAACCCATCGCCATTGCGCTGCATAAATCTCGTCGAACCGAAGCAATATGTGATGGTCGCGCCCATTGAAGGTTGCCTATCTGCGGGGGCATCACGAAGTCACGAAGAATAATTGAAAGAAGGGGACCTACAAAAAGCGCCAGTCGCCAGTCTTAAATTTATAGTCAACACGCACATTTTTTTGTTACTGATGTCCTGTCACGCTGGAAGTACTACAAAGAAGCCCTGAAAACCCATTATCATCCACAACACTTACCATGCTTTAGGAAGATCTTGCTTTGTCCACGTATGTGCTTAGACTTCAAGTTTCTACATATAGCGCGCATCGTGATCAACAGCCCCACGTGGATCAAGAATCGGCCCACAAATGTTCGCCCAAAGTAGCATGCGTATGCCACTTGAGACCAAACTCGATCCATCCTTACCATTACACTGAGCAATGGTTTTTGCAGATCAAATCCGCTCCTTGCCTGCAGCACTTCATCCCGAAACTCCAAGCATACAGGTGCGTCATGCATGTCAGCGGTTTGACCATCGGATTGACTTGTTTAATACAGCAACATCAGCTATTGAAGGCACTGGGCCCTCTGGATGATATTCCAGCGTGTTTACTGCTATGCAATAACCCCCTCCCTGGATATCGGCCACCTCACATACACTATGGCATATGGCTCGCACCCTCGGAGCTTGAACAGTATGCAGATGAAAACGCTTTTAATGAGGAGATTCAAGCGCAATATACCGGTGGAGAGTTCACGGGTAATGAGAAGTATGCTTTCGCCATCGATAAAGCTAGGGAGGTGACAGGGCTTGCACTCCCGTACTACGGATGTTATGGTCCTGGGGGAATGGCATCTGGCCTAGTTATTTCTTTTTTCGATAATTACACTGCGCCAGCAGTTCGACCATCGATATCTCAACATGCCGTTAGCACTGTCAAATTACTATCCGACACAGACGGGCCACGATGGTATGTTCAGTACACTGCCCATTCTTGGGAGAGGATTAAGAGCACACGAAAAACCAAGTAAGCAGACGTGTAGTTTGTTTGCAAAGTATACTCGATCTAACCCCTACCAGGCGGACTCGTCGGACGACGACCGTCGATTGATGGCTCCCGGAACCATGCCTTTGTGCAATCTTTGTTCTTGTGAATAAAATCCTAACTTGGACAGCCAGAGAAATCGAAAGTCAACGAATCACAAGAAATGATCAACACTACGTAGTGTGTTTAAATTAAAAATGTAATACATATATCACTGCGCATGCAATACTTAGCTTTAGGTATAAACGCACTTCCCCGACTCCCACATTTTACGGTTAAAGTACGGTACGTGGGGCTCAAAAGGGGTCAAAATTGTTGTACATAGCTGTTGGCCAAGAAGTAAAAGAACAAGTCATAATTACTGGCGAACTGCTCGGCCATGGTATGAAACAAAGAACAACCACAATCAATGTGAAATTCCGCATCAATGGACCAGTTTCGAATAACGCTGACGACCTTAGATATAACATCTGATTCGCACCACAACCAACATCGCTTAACATGCCACGACTCGTAACCGACACTGAGCTTCCCATTGTATCCATCGTCACCGGTTACCTCATTCAAATTGGAAAACGGTTACTTTATAACCGGTAAGCCTCACTACCACAAACAATGCACGACCTGATTGCAATGCAGAATTTTGGCAAAGTGCCAAAACGCCTATTGAATACTGAATGCAATTGCTTCCGCGCGGAAGAACAAAACGTATAAGGACCAATGAGCACAACGACTGCGTCTCCCTATTCAACAATGATGATCAGGAGCAGAACACCATTCGCCAACATGGCGATCGAAATCCTATCCAACATATTCACTTTCATGCCAATGAGCAGCTTGCTGGAATTTGCATCATCGTGCAAGGACCATCGCACCTGGGTCCTACAATACATAAATCGTCGCACCGACACAGCGCTCGCCAAATTTGTGACCTCACCACTGGCGCTGCTAGATACCATGCGCATCACTTCCTCCGTCATTTCGGGCTCTCTCCCATTAGATCTCTTCCTGCCTGAAGCCGCCGTGACCTGGGAAACTGCAGATATGGATATATACACCAGAGAAATTCAGCACCTACATATTATACTCTTCCTCATTCATGATGGATACACTATCACCCCTCCCAGTCATCATACACCCGACTCCGACGATTCTAATCCTGCCATCAAAGACATCATGACCATGAAGAAATCAAACCACACTATCGACGTCGTCATATCCAAAACCTCTAGCAGTATACGGCCAATTTTCTACTTTCACAGCACAGTCATCATGAACATATCCTGCGACACGTTCTATGTCTCCTATCCACAGCTCACAAGTCAATATCGTGGCCTTACGAACCCCCTATCGCAATTAACAGCTGACGACACAAAGACTGCCGTCAAAAAGTACAAATGCCGAGGATTTGCCATCGTAGACCATGCTACAATCTGGGACACAGGGGCGGATGAGTGTCACAATTGCGATCTAAACATCTGGTGTCCGGGCCACCAGCGCTCCAATCGTGACGGCAATTGCATGCGCCTGCGACTTGATCGACCCGACAACATTCTTCCGTTGACTGAACATACAGAAGAGGAAGTTGTGGTGTGGAATTTCGGTGGGAAGAAAAGCCGTGCTGGTTGTTATAGATCACAGCCGTACATATACTTTTGTTAGCTCGTACTACGACCTTCAACATCCAGGACCGCGTACTTGCAACTATCACGCTCAATAAAAAATGACCTGCGTTCGATGATACGGAATGCTGCGCATTGATCAAACCACGACCCACTCATGATCTCTCCCAATTGCTAACGACACCGATAACTGATGTGCCGCGACGCCCATTCTCAAGAAACCAACCACGGACGCCCTACTGCAATACTTGGGGTTGCGGCCATTGCAAGCATGGCAGGATACGAGTCCTATCAGTTGGCTATGCATATCAGCACTATTTGTAATCTGAGAGTGAAATATAATAATACAAACATAAGTTAAATAGTTATATATAGTACTTCCTATTTTCAAGATCTATTGATTTTTTATAAACAAATATCCAAATGCCTGTTCCATTATATATTTGAATAAAGTTACAAAGACTTTGAGCACTGGCATAAAAAAAAGTTGCTGAAGTTGGCGATTATTCTAAATAACATGTTTAAGCAAAAATAATCACATACGCTGACATCACTCACTCTTATTAACGTCACGTGCAACACAAT